>WBNM01015571.1:46493-192357 GCA_013399055.1 Ramphastos sulfuratus | reverse complement strand
TTTTTTTTTTTTTTTTTTTTTAATTCTTCCCCCAGTCATGGCCCATAATGCCAAACCTCTGCAGCAATTTCAATGCTGCGGAAACTTGCCCTGCATAAGGAAGATAGCATAAGGATAGAGGAAAGGGGAGCTGCACTTTTCTGCACTCAGCTGTCAGAAAGAGATGAGCTTTTGGATTTGAACCTGAACATAATGATTGTGTTTTAAACCTCTGATGATGACTGGTGGGATCAGTCTTGTGTTTCCTGATGCAATCTGTTGTGAATGGAGCTGTTGTAATTTATTTAAACTACGAATTCAAAGCTGCTGTGCATTGAAGTGGTTCTTTGTGCAATACTGATTTTGGTTCTAGCACTTTATATTAACAATGGGCTTTGGAACAGCCACTCAGAAATGGTACTGCTTTGAGTTGTTAAATCAACCACATCTTTTGAGTTTTCCCTAAAAGCAAAGGTTTTACTAAACTACAGATTTAATGAACTTGGGTTGTTTTTTTTAAATGGCAAATAATGGAGCCAGTCCCTCAGGTGAGAAGCTCATGCCCAAGCTCTTTCTGCAGTTCCAATCTGCTCTACCAGCCCTGCAACTCATTTTCCTACTATAAGGCTCCTGAGCTCCATGTTGAGTGATGTCAAGGATCTTTCCCCACCCTGAACAGTGAACAGCTATCAGAACAGCAACTGTCAGGGTTCTGGACAGCTGCTGTTATGCCAGTTACTCGAAGCGCCTGATGTTCTTTTGAAATAGATGAATTTTGGATTTCCATATATTTGCTTCCAACTTGTCGCTTAACAGTTTCTTCTCTTGAGCATGCAAGGTAGTAAGCAGGCTACAAGAAAGCTGGGGAGGGACTTTTTACAAGGGCTTGTCATGCTAGGATGAGGAGCAGTGGCTCTGACCTGGAAGAGAGGAGATTTAGGCTGGAGATTAGGAAGAAATTCTTTACAGTGAGGGTGGTGGGACACTGGAACAGGTTGCTCAGGGAGGCTGTGGATGCCCCCTCCCTCAAGGTGTTCAAGGCCAGGTTGAACAAGGTCTTGAGTAACTGGGTCTAGTGGCAGGTGTCTCTGTCCATGGTGAGGAGGTGTGATGGAACTAGATGATACTTATAGTCATTTGGGTTGGAAGAGACCTTATGATTCTGTAAGGAGTGAATCTTTTCAGATCAAGAAGCTGTAATGCTTAGTGTGCAATGAACAGCAGACTTGCGCTGCTTGTGTCACTGAAAATTAAGAGTTTTTACAAGAGTGAGAATTTTATTTTGCAAATATGTAAACAAAAGTGCAGTAAATCATAGAATCTTAGAACTGTTTTGGTTGGAAAAGACCTCTAAGATCAATGTCCAACTGTCAACCTAACACCACCATGGCTGTTAAACCATGTCCCAGATTGCCATGTTCACATGTGTCTTGAACACCTCCAGGGATGGTGACTCCACCACCTCCCTGAGCAGCCTGTTCCAATGCCTGAGCACTTTTATGGCAAAGAAATTTTTCCTGATCTTCAGCCTGAACCTCCCCTGGTACAATTTCAGTCTGTTTCCTCTCCTGTCACCTGATACTAGGTAGAAGAGGCTAACTCCCAATCTCTTATTAGCAAGTTGCAGAGAGCAGTGAGGTCTCCCCTCAGCCTTCTGTTCTCCATCTAGGCTGAACAACCCCAGGTCCATCAGTCACTTCTCACCAGACCTGTTCTCCAGACCCTTCACCAGCTTGGTTGCCCTTCTCTGAACACACTCCAGCAAGTTTTTTGTAAACTTGCAGCCTGAACACCAGATAACAGATTTGTTAAACTGGTGATTGGGCTCTCCAAGGGAACATGCCAGGAATTAGTGTGGGCTTGGCCCTCCAAGTCTGTACTTGTTCGGTTTCGGATGCAGGTTAATTGTTTATCCTTACATCCTGCTCTTGCTAAAATCAGGCAGCTCAAAAATCTGCTAAGGTGGAGGAAACAGAAGGGTTTATTTTAGAAAAATACAAAAGGCTACTCATGATGTCGTTTCCTTCATGAAGCATAACATTTTGCTTTGAATGTTGTGATATGCTTGTTGATTTACTATGATTGTGATCATGATCTACTATGATTATGGTCTACTATGTGCCCAGGTGGCTGAGAAGGCCACCAGCATCCTGGCCTGGTTTAGCAATAACATGTCCACCAGGAGAAGGACAGTGATGGTGACCCTGTGCTTGGCACTGGTGTGGCCTCGCCTCAAATACAGGGTTTGGTTTTGGGCCCCTCACTCCAAGGAGGAGCTGGTGGAGCATGTTGAGAGAAGGGCTATGAAGCTGATGAAGGGTTTGGAGAACAGGTGTGGTGAGGAGCAGCCCAGGGAACTGGGGTTGTTTATTGTGAAGAAAAGGAGGCTGAGGAGAAACCTTGTGTCTCTACAGCTCCCTGAAAAGAGGTTGGAGTAAGGTGGGGGGGGTTGGCCTCTTCTCTCTAGAGTATCAGCAAATAGAATGAGAGAACAGGGCCTTAAATTGTGCCAGATGAGCTTTAGACTGGATTTTGGCAAGCATGGTCAGGCATTGGAACAGGCTGCCCAGGAAGATGAAGTCACCATCCCTAGAGGTGTTCAAGAAATGTGTGGATGTGGCACTTTGGGATGTGGTTTAATGGCCTTGTGTTGGGTTGACAGTGGGACTTGATGATCTTAGAGGGCTTTTTCAACCAAAACAATTTATTTAGTCATCTGATTGTATTTCTTTGTTCAGAAGGAGGAGTGCTTTCTTTTAAATGTCTGATCTCGTTTAGATAGTTAAGGACCCTACATCGTACTCTTCTCTGAGATTTGATTAGCATAAGGGTCCCCTGTGCTGCCAGCACTCCAGGCTCAAGTTCAAGTGGACTCTTGAATACCAATTATCTGGTCTGGTGGTTCAGACCAGAAATCTGTGCTCAAATTAGTGGCACATCCTTGGTGCAAACAATTCCAAGCACTTGGAATTGAAATCCCTGGGGGAAGGCTGCTCAGACCTGTTGTTAGATTGCAGGGGGGTTAATTTCCCCCCCAACCCCCTCTTATATTGCAGTGTAGGTACTGGAAAATACAGAAGATTCTGTAGATAAATTGCAGCATCTGAAAGAGCAATCAGTAAGTGATTTTGGAAGACTGCCAGGGGATGGGAATTACAGTCTGATTAAGAACTGCATCCTTGCAGACATGTTGAAGTGTTGCAGGTGTATTTATTGCTCTATCATCAGGCAAAGAGCTTGAAGGCAGGCTTATGCCCATGGATGTTGCATAGCTTTGACAACTACTCCCTATTCATGGGGCAACCAGCCCACATCTGGTTTTCGCTTGCACTGCCAGAACTTTGCTTTGTGTTGCTTGTGCCTCTGAAGGTATTTGTGCAAAAATTATATGCTTTCATGGGCATTTATGGTAATAACTTTGACCTGTTTCGAGCTTCACATGTGGTGAGGTCATATCTGGAACATCATGTCCAGTTCTGGGCTCCTCAGTTCAAGAAGAGCTTCAGGGAACTGCATGAAAGAATCCATCCCAGAGCCACAAAGATGCTGAAGGCAGTGGAAAGTTTCCCTTCTGAGGAAAGGCTTGAGGGAGCTGGAGCTCTTAGCTTAGAGGAGACTGAGAGGTGACCTCATTCATGTTTATAAATATGTGAAGAGTGAGCGGTGAGAGGATGGAGCCAGGCTCTTCTCAGTGATAGGACAAGGGGCAACTGGTGCCAGCTGGAGCATAGGAGGTTCCACGGGACATAAGGAAAAACTACCCAGAGAGGTAGTGGAGTGTCTCCTTCCCTGAAGACATTCAAAACCCACCTGGATGTGTTCCTGTGTGA
This sequence comes from Ramphastos sulfuratus, assembly GCA_013399055.1. Taxonomy (NCBI): domain Eukaryota; kingdom Metazoa; phylum Chordata; class Aves; order Piciformes; family Ramphastidae; genus Ramphastos; species Ramphastos sulfuratus. The sequence continues at coordinate 188,548 of WBNM01015571.1, read as the reverse complement.
CCTGCCCTAGTGATCCTGCTATGGCAGAGGAGTTGGACTTTTGAGGTCCCTTTCAACCCCTAACGTTCTGTGATAAAACAGTGTGCTCTTGTGCTGAGTTCAGGCTGCTTGCCTCATTTGTTTTCCTCCTCTGAGATTTGACCACATTCACGCAGCTGTGGAACTGATGGGGTAGCAGGTGACATGTTTCCAGTTCTACTGCTCAGCCCATATTGTGCAGGATCTATCTGTTGTACCCTGACACTACATAGCACAGTATTTGTACTTGGGACATGAGCTGTGATAACTGGAACTGTGTTGCACTGTCTTATGCTGACTCCTTTTGAATGGCACTGGTAATGATTGCTGAGTGATGTGGCTGGGATGGAGTCTCTCTGTGGGACTACAGTGGGTGACTGGTTGACATCAATAGGCCATTAATTTCCTAAACTGCTATGAGAAGAGGAGATGAGCACAGAGGAGATATGTTGTCTTGTATTTCAAAGAGGTAGCTTATCATTTGAATGTGTGGAGGAATGAGGGGCATGTTTGTTAGTTAGCGGTCTTCAAGAGGTAATTTCTCTAAATCTGCTGAGTTGCAGAGAGGTTCCCAGTTGCTTGGGGATCAGAGAAGACTCTCCAGAATATTATGAGGAAGGGCTGTTGCATATTTTCTTGAATGTGGAATGTGTTATGTAGCTGTTTTATTGTGGTGTGGTTTTATCTTTAGGAGCTCTTTGTGATCTTGCTTATGTTGTTTGTTCCCCCTGTACTAAGCACTGGTGAGGCCACACCTTGAGTAGTGGGTTCAGTTTTTGAGCCCTCAGTACAAGAAGGACATTGAGGTGCTGGAGCATGTCCGGAGAAGGGCAACAAAGCTGTTGAAGGGTCTGAAGAACAGGTGTGATGAGGAGCAGCTAAGGGAACCTGAGGTTGTTCAGCCTGGAGAGAGGAAGCTAAGGGGAGACTTTCTCGCTTGCTATACAACTCCCTGAAGGGAGGTTGGAGTGAGGTGGGTGTTGGTCTCTTCTCCTTAGTAACAAGTGATAGGATGTGAGGAAATAAACCTCTGTGGAGCAAATTGAGGCTGAGTTGGACACTAGAAAAAACTTCTTCCCTGAAAGGGTTCTCAAACCCTGGAACAAGCTCCCCAGGGAGGTGGTTGAATCCCCATCCCTGAAAGTGTTTCAGAGAGGCAGCAAGGTGTTGCTGAGGGACAGGGTTTAGCACCAGACTTGATAGAATTAGATACTGATTGGGCTTGATTCTTACAGGTCTTTTCCAAGTGAAAGGATTCCGTGTTTCTAAGATTGTGGTGTTGGCATATATTCTTGTTACAAATAGAGACTGTATGTCACAAAGTGATGAAACAGTGAAAGCCCTTGTTCAGAAGTGGAATGTATCCAGTGGATCTTAGTCTCATGCTCTTTAATATAGGCTGCATAATTTGAATAGAGATATTCTTAGTATGACTTGTGGACAGTGCGCTGAATTCTGTCTTACAAACTCAAGCTATTCTTTTCTCCCAAAGATTTTATCTGGTAAATGACAAGGGAAGCATGTAAGGCTTTTAAAGGTGTTTGACTCTAGAGCATGGAACTGTTCCAGCTCAAAAATGATGTAGTCATGCCCTGAAGTGTGCTGTCCTTGCCACCCACACAACCTATGTGTGAACAGGCAATGAGCTAGGTCTAGGAATTGCTCTGCATTGTAACGGACTGTTCCTTTTGACTGGGTTATTTTTCTCACTGGAGAAGTTTGTCATTCCATCCCACGAGTGCTGCTGCTGGCACAAATCAATGGGTGGCCTGTAAGTGGGAGTCAGGAAGGGACCTGCTTCCTTTGCAGAGGCATCAGTGTCTGCCAATGTGGCGCTGGCAAAGTTCCGTAGAGTTGAATTCACACCTGCTTTCTCTGGCCTACAAAAGAAATGCTGCATTTATGTATTCTATGCTCTCTTCCTGTGTTAAAGCAAGTATTTCTGTTTCAGTGCTTTCATTAGCTGTTGAGAACCATGTTTGACAACGGAGAACTGGAAGACAAGCCACCAGCTCCTCCTGTCCGGATGAACAGCGTTATCATCGGCTCAGGGGGCAAAGACCAGTTGTCTGCCAACCACAGCTTGAAACCCCTGCCCTCTGTACCAGAAGAGAGAAAATCTCGGAATAAAATCATCTGCATGTTCTCTAGCACTGAAAAAGGTAAGATGCTTCTGTTTCTTGAGGTCACCACTTGTATTCCTTTTCTTGCAGGTTTTGGTAATGCCTTAGACACTTGTGTTCAGCCTATCCAAGTATGGTATTGGAGGAAGTGATGAAAGTTGGGTGTGTTCAGTGATCTGAGATGTTTGCTCTGGGATGTCTGAAGATAAAATGCTGAATAAGAAAAATTAAACAGCTCACTGAGAAAAACCACCACTCATTGCTTCTTGTTTTTGTTGCCCAATTTAACATAATACATTTCCAAACAACAATATTTATTAATATTTGTGATTCCTGGCTGTTATATCACTGACCATGATAAATGTAGATAGCCAGTTCAAACTGAGCATCCAGCTGTTTTGGAGGTTACTTCATGTTGATGTTATGTGTACCTTTTGTCATCACAGAATTATCAGAGAATGGCATAGGTTGAGAGGGACCTCAGAGATCGTCTACTCCAACCTCCTCACCATGGGCACTAGATCAGGTTGCTCAAGGCCTCATCCAACCTGGCCTTGAACACACCCAGGGAGGCAGCATTCACAACCTCCCTGGGCAACCTATTCCAGAGTCTCACAACTCTCATACTGAAGATCATCTTCCTAAGATCCAGTCTAAGCTTCCTCTTCCTCAGCATAAAACCATTTCCCCTTGTCCTGTCTCTAGAAATCCTTACAAAAGGTGCCTCTCCAGCCTTCCCGTAGGATTCTTTCAGGTATTGGAAGGCAGCTATAAGGTCCTGCTGGAATCTTCTCTGCTCTAGGCTGAACAACCCCAGCTTCTTCAGCCTATCCTCACAGCAGAGGTGTTCCAGCCCTTGGATTACCTTTGTGGGCCCTCCTCTGAACTTACTCCAACAACTCTGTCTCCTTCTTATGATGGGGACACCAAAACTGGACGCAGTATTTGAGGTAGCTTTGAGGAGGGAAAAAACATAACGAAGTGAAGAGGGCGCAGTGTGTGTGAAGGTGATCTGAGGAGAATTAAGTCCTTTTGTCTAACAATAACTTTGTGATTATTGTTAAAATGTACAAAGGGAGGACCCTGTTACTCTAAATGTCTTCTAGTTCTGCTACTGGCTTCCTGCACCTTGTTGCTGCCATGCTGGACAGGATTGGTTCAGCACTGCTTCATCTGTTTCAAGAGACTTTGTTCCTCTGGTGGTTTATTTCCTTGGCTAAGTATTTTCCCTGGGGCTGGTTTTTATTCTTGCTTAGCTGTGTGAGCAGTCCATCAGCAGGTCACTTGTGAAACAACTGTCTGTGGCTGGATTATAGAGTTAGAAGTGGTAGTTTTTTGTTTTTTTTTTTTTTTTTTTTTAAACTGAAGTGTGTAAGCCTTAAAGAGGTAAGTCTATAGGCAGAATGTGAGAAGCTGCTACAGGTTGGTGGCAGTACCAGCTGCAGGCCTCTGAGGTTTGTGAAGGTGATGAATCTGGTGCCATCAAAGAGATGTAGCGCCATGTGTATGGAGCATAATGGCACTTGCCATTATGCTGTTGCATTGCTCATTTATTAGAGCATTTGTAGCCCTTTTTGTAGACAGATGTAGTCAAGTAGAACATAAAACTCACTTGAGGGAAGGTTTTCCTTGCTCTAAGTTAGTAGTACTTTGGAAGACCTGCTTGTGTTGTGAAACAAATTATAAATGCAAGTGGGTGCAATGCAGCTGGAGTGCTTTGTGACATTTTATAGTCCCTCTACTTCTCATTGCCTATTTCCTCTTTTCATCTTAACAGAGAGTTTGTTTATTGCTGAAATGGCTGGAGAGGTTGTTGAAGATTTGTCTGAAGTTGCGTTGGCTCATCTGTAATGGCTATGGAGTCCTATACTGATGTGTACCAACTTTATGACAATTAGTCTGATTAGCATTGTGTCTGCATACCTACTATGTATTTAGTCATGCAAACTAAAAATGGAAGAAATAATTTCTGCTGAGAAACGTACATTTGGGTAAAATGGTATGCTTATGTTTTCTAAATGTTAATAGTATTTAAAGTTATGTTCATCTAGAAAAAAAACAGGTGGTTTTACTGTGTGGCAAGATAATGTGGTTAGGAAAAATTGTAGTTGAATTATCTACCTTTTAAAGAAACTATCTGAAAGTTGTTGGTTTTTTAATTTGGGGAAAAAAACTTGTCAACTGGATGACAAAGATAATATAAGCATCCAAAGAGACGCTTTTGGCCCTCAATGCAAAATTGGCTGTCACATGTGAGCAGGAAGTAAATGGACACAGGGACTTCCTGGCACTAAAACAACAGTCAGGTGTTAGTTGGTTTGTTCATTTACATGACAGGCACACCAGAAATGCCCTTTAAATACTTGCTTTGCTGCTGCTGGGGAGTTTTAACAGAAATCTTAATTCCTGATGGGATTTAAAAAAATACGTTAGGGCTATATGCAAAATACTCAGTCAGGGTAGAATTTTTTCATCAAAAAGAAATTTCTTGGAAAAGGAAAATTTTCGTGGTAACAACTTCTACAGCCAGTGTAAAATTTAACAAATGACTAAAAAAGTAGTAAATTCTTGTTTTAAATGAGTTGTACAATACCACTGCAAACAGACCTGGCACTGAATAATGTTGTTTGGCTTTGTTGTGCGGATCTCTGTCCATATAATTTTGCAAGGTCCTTCGTGACAAGCTTAATCATGTCACGTTATTGCCGCAACTCTTTCCCCACCCTGGGTCATCGCTTTGGCGGTTTCTGTAGTTTGGGAGATGGCACTGGGGAAGTGGTGTGCTTTGGGCGACTCACTGCAGATGGTGAGGTTAAGCAGATGCAGAATTTCTGCCACGAATCTGAGCTAGTTCTATGCTGAAATAATCATGAGAGTCTGAAGGAGCTATTAAATAACCTAGTCATGGAGGTTTTTTCTTTTTCCCCCAGTTTATTGTTAGAATAAATGAAGTGATAGCCATCTTTTCACTAGAGTACTTAATTGCTATGAATTTCCTTGGCTAGACTTCAGAAGTGAAACAAACCTGCATGTGTTTCTGGAAAGCTTTAAAATAGTCCCCTAAACCAAGAAATGTTTTTCTTTGAGCAGAATTTATTAAAGGAGGTGCTGTGGGCCACTGCCCAGGACCTTAGATCATTCATGTGATGTGCTCAAGACTGCTGACTCAGGACAGATTTCAGTGTGGTTTCAGCTGCAGCTCAGACTCCAAGTGTACCATCTGGAGTTGCCTACCTGCTCTGAGCAGGCTGCTCACAAATAACTGTTTCTTGCTTTGTGTACTGTGGTTGAGTTGCAATGCAGGAGGGTGTGTGAAGTACCTTGGAGACAGGGACCTGCTGGAGCAGGTCCAGAGAAGGGCCACCAAGATGATCAGAGGGCTGGAGCACCTCTCCTATGAAGACAGGCTGAAAAAAATTGGGCTGTTCAGTCTGGAGAAAAGAAGGTTCTGGGGAGACCTTATACATTTCAGTATCTGAAGGGGGCCTACAAGAAGGTTGGGGAGGGTCTATTTAGAAAGGCCTGTGGTGATAGGACGAAGGGCAGTGGTTTGGAACTGGGGCAGGATAGATTTGGGTTGGACATCAGGAGGAAGTTCATTGCTGTGAGTGTGATAAAGTGCTGGAACAGGCTGCCCAGGTATGTGGTTGAGGCCCCATCCCTGGAGGTGTTCAAAGTGGGTTTGGATATGGCACTTGGTGCCATGGTCTGTGGTAACAGGTTGGACTTGATCTTTGAGATCTCTTTCAACCTTGGTGATACTGTGTGATACTGTGACATTCAAGATCAGACTTGATATGGCCCTAGGCAGCCTAATCTAGTTGGAGATGTCCCTGTTGGGTTTGAGATGACCTTTGAGGGTCCCTTCCAACCCAGTACAATCTGTGATGCCTCATCAAGTGCCTGTGCCTTCATTTGGAAAGAGAAGAGCTCAACTGTATTTGAGGCACATTCTTCTAGAGTTTTACAGGTTACATTGGGTTGATAGGAACCCAGTGTCTTAATGGGAGAAATTCTCCACCAAATCCTTCCTTGTGAAGGCTGGGAGCAGGAGGACTATATGCTGCTGCTCTGCAGCACATAGGGACCACATCATTGAGTTACCTGCTGTTTGAAATGAGTGTTGCCTTATGTCAAAGGGATTCCCAGTTAAATACAGAAGTGTGTTGCCAGCCTACTCAGACTGGAAAGCAGTGTGGCCTCACAGTGGCCTTGTTTGCAATGCCTCTCCTGTGTACTGCCAACACGTGACTCATGGGACTTGCCTCTGACTGGAGCTCGCTGCTTGAGCTTGTTTGAAGTGCTGCTGTGCTGTGCCTGTGGGCAGAGGAGGGATTATTTTAGTCTCTTTGCCTAGTCGGCTAAGATCTGTGTATTTTTTAAAGGGGTGGGTTTATTTGTGCGGCACAAGCTAACAGATTTGAGCACCAGCTTCTGTTCCCTACACATCAAGTGCTCCTGAAGACAAACCTTCCTGCAGAATATAATTTGTTTTTTTTCCATTTGCCTTCACGTAAACAACTGCAAGAGATTGGGAAGAAATGGTACTTTCCTTAAAGGTTTTTACATAAGCCAAGTTTCTCCTGTCCCGTGACTGAACAACGTTAATGGGAACATTTGACAGGCCGTTTGCTTTTTGGCTCTGACCTGTGCAGCCATATTAAAGATATCCTGTTTATAATAGCCATGTCTTTCCACTGCATTGTTCAGCTGGAGGCAGCCCACATGGCTTTTCGTTTTTAAGTATTGTCCTCAGCTCCCTGTCCTTCCTCTCCTGCCAATGTGAGAGGATTTCAGATAGATTCTCTGGCTCTGAACAGCTCAATCTATGCTTGCTCACATGTTGAGTAACTTTTTACCGTGTAGCAGTGAAGAGAGTGCTGGTTTAGCTGCCCTTTCACTGTACTGAAACAGCATCATTTATTTTTAAGGTGAATTAAAAAAAACCCTTTCTTTAATTCCCTTACATGCAAATGTAAAATGGTGATCAAGTTATGCTGCAAAATGGTATGCTGCTTCCCTTTGTGGCTGTGAGCACTTTGGTGTGTATGATGCCAGAAAGAATGCCAGACAAAGCAGCTGATTCAGCTGTATGCTCTGTGAGCCCACAAGCATAGGATTACACATGCACTTTTCTTGGTATCAGGTCAGACATGCTCTGCAGCTCACTGCCAAGCCTTGAGCATCAAGCAACAGGTATACTCCACTGCTCTAGCAGGGAAAGACAGCAAGACTTGAGCTTTTTTCGCAAGGACAAGAAAACAGGTTCCTAAAACAATTCCTGGATTCCTAGAATGATTTGGGTTGGAAGGAACCTTAAAGATCATCTAGTTCCAACCCACCTGCCATGGTAACCTTTCAGTAGCCCAGATTGCTCAAGGCCTCATCCAGCTTGGCCGTGAACACCTCCAGGGAGGGAGTATCCACAACCTCCCTGGGCAACCTGTTCCAGTGTTGAACACAGTGAACTGGTGCAGGAACACTGAGGTCACTGCACTAGTATAATCCTCTCCCCAAGGTCCCTCTGAGCATCACTTCAGACATTTCTTGAGTAAAGGGAACAGACAAAACCCCCAAACAAAAAAAAAAACAAACCAAAAAAACCCCAAAAAACCCAAGCCAAAACCAACAAACATGCCAAAATCCAAACAACAAGGAAAAAAAGCAACAAACCAAAAACCCTGAAACAACAAAACCCCTCAAGCCTCAGGCATTGGAAAATGTCTTATAAATTTAATAGAATGTAGTTTGGATTGTGCATATGGTTCTTCTCATTAACTGTTCCTGCTTCTGGTACTTGTTATGCTTGCTTGTTTTTGCCCCTATTTTAGTTTAAATTAGATAATTGCTCTGAGGTTTTAAATTTTTAATCTTAATCATAGGAAATCCAAGTTAGCATTAATTACCTTGAAGCTCTGAAGCAGCTGAGTTTTAACTGTCTTTTAAGGGTCGACTTGAGGTTGCACTGAACTTGTCTTTGGTGGTATTCTTAATCCATATTAAAATGTCATTTTTTGCATTGTAAACGTTTCATATGTTTAAATTTCATATGATCAGCAGAGCACCTTTCACTCTGGTGCTCTTAATCTCTTATTCTTGCTACCACAGTGTAGATGATTTGAAGGGTTCTTAAATGATATTTGAAAATACCAATTACTGTGCTGCATAGCTGAGCATCTCCATGCAGTAATGGTTACAGTCATCTGAACCATTGTAATGCTCAGATTGATTGTGTTAGAGACAATAGGACTTTGAATCTTTGCTCAGTAGATCTTTGAATGTCTCTTTCAGGAAGCAGGAAGAAGGAAAAGGAAAGGCCAGAAATCTCTCCCCCGTCAGACTTTGAGCATACCATCCATGTTGGCTTTGATGCTGTTACTGGAGAGTTCACTGTAAGTGAAGAGCTGTGGGCCAGTGCTGGAGCCAAGCCATTGCTATGTTTTATAATAATTGCAAGTTAGTCATTGTCTTTATCATACAAATATTTTTGCTATGTACTTTTACAGCATGTGAGTAATGAGAATGTGATCTGTCCGTACTCTTCAGTGTAAATGTCAGATCTGCTCCTTTGTGTTGCCTGGGAAGGCCTTCCCTGAGAAACCCTCTTCAGTTTGCTTTTGTTAATGGGCAACACTGGTTCTGCTAAGTGCTTTTGTGTTCCAAATCCTCATATGTGGCCTAATGCACCCAAAAGAGTTGGTGTCATGTGGGCTTAGTGATTTGTGCTGTCACCCAGAGGCATACAGCTCCCCATGAAAACTCCATCCTGCTTGTTCATCTGTTAAAGGCCATGCGTGTTATGCTTTGTATGGGGGAAAATAATTCCTTCTGCTTTGATAAAAAACTCGAAAATACTATAAGGATGCATAAAATAGCCTATTTTATTCAGGGAATGCCAGAGCAATGGGCTCGATTACTTCAGACATCAAACATCACGAAGCTAGAACAGAAGAAAAATCCCCAGGCAGTACTAGATGTGCTGAAATTCTACGACTCCAAAGACACAGCAAAACAGAAGTATCTGAGTTTTTCTGCTCCAGGTATGATCCAAGTGTGTCAAGACATTGAAGAGGAGTTTGGTATTTAGAACAGTCTTCCCCTCTTTCAGAGTAATAAATGAGAGTTACATGCTGAAAGAGCAAGCTCCTGTTCTCAGAGAGGAACAAATATTTAAGGATGAATTTTCAGCTTACTGGAAACTGTTGTTGTCCAGTTAATTTCCTGTTCTGAGTGGAGAGAGGAAGAAATGGAATCGGGTAATTCAAAACAGTAGCCAAAATTCACTTTAATGGGCTGTGTTTATAAAGCTGGAGTTCTGAGACTGTGATGATTGTTTTTAGTTTGGGGTTTTTCTTTTTTTTTTTTTTTTTTTTTCGCTGGGGACCTTGTTCCTCATGTCTGTGGCTAAGCAGCTATCTGCGACCTTGATATCACCATGTGGTGACATCAAAAAAAGTTAAAATAAGCTGTGGCTCCTGCATTGGGAGGCTGAGAGAATAACTGTCCTACAAACAGATGCAGTTTTACCTATTTTTCTTCCAAATTATTTCTGAAAATAGCTTAATGATAAGGCTTTGTAGTATTCTCAGCCTTGATTCAAGATACCACTAAGGGAACAGAAATACCATTTCAGTAAGGCAGAACATGGAAATGTGTTGAGCAATGCTTAGCTTGATAAGCTGTGTGCGGGTGCTCAAGTGAGATGTAGGACAAGCGGGAAATGAGTTTGCCTGCCCTTAGGGGAGGATTTCAGAAACCTGCAGTTTCCTTCTGCATGGTCTTAAAAGGCGGTACTGGTTTCTCTCACTTGTGACCATCAAATTTTGGTTTGTGAGAAATTAATTAAATCATCAAAGATGTGTTCTTTACTCTCTAAAGTTCAGGTATTAATTACTTTTTCTGATGATTTTGTATGTTCTGCTGTTTTTCCTATTTAGAAAAAGATGGTTTCCCTTCAGGAACACCAACGGTGAGTCTGTTTACTTTGTATGTTCTTAGGTAGATACAAATTCAGGTCTTCTGTATTGGTTATATATTGAATCTTGCAGTAGAAAAACAAAATGAGATTTTTTTAATTATTTTTTTTCATGTGCAGAATAGAAATGTAAATTTGAGAGTCAACAGAAAGTATTTCACTGAAACAATACTAATTTGGTCTTGTAATACAGTGGAACAGGGCACTTAAACCATTCAACCTTTGACATCACTAAGAATTCTTCTGTCTTTTTGAGGGGGGGGGGAAGGCAGCAAATCTATAACACTCTGGGGGAGACAATTTTGCTGATTTACTTACTTTTTAACTTTGGTGAAAATGTAGACCAATGCCAAAGGTTCAGAGCCATCAACAGCTGTGGTAGATGATGATGACGATGATGAAGAAGCTCCTCCTCCTGTTATTGCTCCACGGCCAGATCACACAAAATCGGTGAGCAGCTGTACCTTCACAGTGCAGGATCTGCATTTCACAATATTGCAGAACTTCTGCTTCTGTTTTCTACCAATACTTTATATTTGTGATGCGAGCTGTTAGAAAGTTTTAGGGGAAGTTCTGGATTTTATTTGAAAAATAAAATGCCTGATTTCTGGATATTGGATTAGAAGTCCTAAAATTTAGTACCAGTTAGTTTGCTGGCTTGTGTTGAAGGTATCCAGTTACCCAACCCAACATGCAAAGGAGGAGGGTGTTTTTCAGTCCAGAGGCTGGACCCTTCTTGACACCCACCCCTCAGATACTTGGAGGCATTGATAAGATTGCCTCTCTTGTCCAAACTAAACAGCCTCAGGTCTCTCAGTCTTTCTTTATAGGAGAGATGTTCAAGTTTCACGATTGTCCTCGTAGCCTCCATTGGACTGTTGCCAGTAGATTGATTTCTGTCTCTCTTGAATTGGAGAGCCCAGAACCGAGGACAGTATTCCAGATGTGGTCTCACCAGGGTGGAGAATCTCCCTGAACCTTGTGGACACACTCTTCTCCACGAAAAGTGGGCTACATCAAGAAGCTTGAGTCTTTCCTGTAGATCTTAGAAGTAGATGATCTTGCTATTAAATAGTGATTCCTGTTCTGCTGACTAGCGTGGGTTATAAAGAATAAGCAGGTAGAAAACCCACAAAAGATCTGTCAGTGGAAGGTAGAGTTAACCCATTATCCACTCCTTAGGAGGTGCCTGGATCTTTCTTTTGGCAGTCAGTAAGGTTGCCAGTGTCTTGACTTAGTGGACCTTTATGTTTCTCAGGTCTAATCTCTACCTCCAGCTTGTGAGGTAAAACCTTGCTTAGTGTTCTTTGATGAAGTGTGAATGTCTGTGATTGCAAAGAGGGTGCTCAGGTAAATGATCTCTCTTAACAGATTTATACACGGTCCGTAATTGACCCCATCCCTGCACCATCTGGTGATGCTTCTGTTGATAGCGTGACAAAATCAGGTGATAAGCAGAAAAAGAAGACCAAAATGTCAGACGAAGAGATCATGGAAAAACTACGTAGGTGTTTTTTTCATTTCAGATAAACCAAAACTTTTAAACTGGGGGAGGGATATTAAGTTTTCACCCTCATCCTTATTTTTTGTGCAAGGATTGTCAATACTGTGCTTAATTGTGTGTCTCACACAGTAGCCATGAGAGCTGCGTTCAGAAGCTCTGCCCATTTATACGCTTTTCGGTTTAAAAAAAAAAAATTGCAGGGCAGTTGTTTTGGATTGAAGTTAAGTTGTGCTAATGTGTATAATACAACCATAATAATACAAAATAGTTTCTGCTGTTGCTTGTTCCATAATCATCTTGAAAATAATTTTTCGCTGTATCAGTCAAGAATTACCTAGTTTCTGGTCTAGGCTAAGCTAATGGATGTGTCATAATCTTAGGCTGGGTTTTGCCACACAGAAGTCTATAGTTAAATTGAGATACCGGGGAAATAGCATGATCTGTCTTAAGAGTATAACCTAGCATAACAATTGTCTGAAGTGGGGCTGTTTGCCACTGTCACTGAGTCCAGAAAGCTTTGGCTGTTTGTGTATCAGCCATTGCTACCTGAGCTGACCCACTCTTGGAAGTCCCTTGGCTAGGTCAGCCCTACTAAAAGAGAACTGTGTACTTTTTGGTTTGTGTTTGTTTTTTTTTTCTTTTTTTAGGCACTATCGTGAGCATAGGAGATCCCAAGAAAAAATACACTAGATATGAGAAAATTGGGCAGGGGTAAGTGTTCACCCCAACTGTTATTCCCAGTGAGTCAGTGCTAAAAGCCATTCTCTCTGATAATGTCATGTAGCCACCACTCTCTGAAGGAGGCGGGAATGGTGGCTGTACTAAGCAGTGATAAACAAACAGATGGTGGAGACTTTACACAGTGGTGGAAATTTTGAATTGCCTTTTAATATAAAAAGATAAGTCAGTGACTTCTCTGGGTGTTCATCTGTTTGGTGCTCTGACTGCTAAGTAGGATGAGAGCTTTCTGTGTACCTAACTGCTACTGCATACTTTTTAAAAAGTCTGGGTGTGTTTGTGGGCAGGCTTCTCCTGGAGAGAAATGAAAAGTAACACTTGCCACAGAAAGGGCTGCCCAGCTGATCTGATCATGGAGAGCAGCACAAGTTCCTGGGGACTTAGACATCCTGAATGCTAAGGGCATAGCTGATGTCAGCAGAGAGTGTATTTCCAGTCAGTTTATGTGAAGTGAATGGTGTTTCTGTAATACCACTGATTTTTAACAACCTTTGTTTTGGATATGGCTCTTGCAACATCAAAAGCTAACATGATTCTGTGTGTGATCTGTCTGTTCATGTGCATGTTTGTTACACCTGGGAATGCAACTGGCTGCAATGTGTTTATTTTTCTTTACAGGGCTTCAGGTACAGTGTTCACAGCTATTGATGTGGCAACAGGGCAGGAGGTAGGATTTCTGTGTTTGTTGAATATTTCTTTTTCTGTACAATTGTCCTTCTGTAGATGATTGAAATGATTTGACTAAACTTCTGTGGCTCCTATCTCTGCTATCATGTCTCAGAAGAATGTTTATCATAGTCATTTAGTTGTAACAGTGTGTGCCTTGTTCTATGGTCGTCAGATGATGGAAGCTAAAAATAGCCTTGTCTTTTCAGTGAAAAGCAGAGGGAATGAGGTGTTCTAGAAACATGGCCTGAAACCAGTTTATCGTTGAAGAACTGCAGGCAGTGATGTCCTACCTTTTCAGAAACAAAATTTTGTTTGAGTTTTGCACACTTGTTATCTAGTCCTGGCTCAGCAGAAGCAGTGGATATCTGTATGGAAACAGCTTACCTCATGTGATCCTTTGTCGAAGCTAGAATGCTTGCTTCACATTCTGCTCTTTTGCTTTTACTCCTTCAAGTCTCCAAACCCATTTGGTGAATTCAATGCTATCAGCAGTAGTCTGCATGCTTGTCATCCAGTGGTCATCTCTCATTCTCAGGACTTCAGGAATTATTTGTGTTTGTTTCTCTTCAAATTCACATTTTCATAACTTAAATATCTGCAAGTAGCCATTCCTTAGGTGACTGATAAGTAATTGCCCTTTCAAGAATAACCACGTTTGCCGATAGTGCAGACTTCAAATGCAAGCTTTGCGGTCACCTCAATGTTGCCTCTTACTTTGCTATCTACATACTGCAGTACTTCGTGTCCTCTTAATTACTGCAGTGTAAAATTCATAGTCCAGTTCCTTTTCTTAGACCTCCTCTGCATCTTGTCAGGCAAATGGGCTAGCAGTTCATTACTTGCAGTTGTCTTACATTAAATGGATGCAGTTCTCTGGCTTCCTCAGTGCTTAAAGTATGTGGGTAGAATTGGGATTGTTCAATGCTAAAAGAGAACATCAAAGGAGGATTGTGTTGCTGTTTTCAATGCCCTAACAAAAGGTGTAGAGAATATGGAACTAGACTCCTCTTAAAGTTATGCAATGATAAAGACAGGCCCCATCCCTGGAAGTTTTTAGGGCTAGGCTGGATGGGGCTCTGAGCAACCTGGTCCCTGCCCATAGTAGGGGAGTTGGAACTGGATGATCTTTGAGGTTCCTTCTAAGCCTGACAATTCTGTGATTCTGTGACAAGAGGTAAAGGACAAAAATTGCCATAAGTCAAATTCTGGTTAGACATTAGAATTCCTCCCCCCTCCCTAGATCAGGATGATCAACCATTTGACAGGAGCCCGTGAAAGTTGTGGAATATCTTCTTACTGAGATCTCCACTCAGAACTCAGTTGCAGAAGACCCTTAGCAACTGGCTGGCTGTACTTTAAGCAAGGGATTAAACTTGCAGAGGTCCCTTCCTGTCTTACTTGTTTTGTGACTCTGTGTCACAAGCTCTTGTCTTCTAATGCCCTTGGCAATATGGTAACAGCCTTTTCTACAAGATTATTCTTATTCTTGGGTTGGTTCTCTTGTGAAACTCTGAACTGCCTCCTCAAAACATAACTGGTATAATTCTCCATCTTCGTCTGGAATGCTTGTCTTGGTTAGCTTATTTCCCTGACAAGACAGATCTTTATCTTCCATTCTCTCTCTGGGGTAATTCATTGGCTTAATCTTTTTGAGAGGAATTGCTTTTGCCTCCCAGTGTTCTGTATACCCAAACACTAATTTGGTCAGAATATAGGAAAAGGATTAACCTTGTCTTGCATTGGAAGGCTGGTGCTTTCCATCCCAATTTCACCATGGTTCTCTTCTGCTGTAGGCCTGTTGATAGGGCAAGTATGTTTTTATCTCTTGAGCATCTCCTTTACTGTCTCTTCTGGCCTTTGTTAGTGTTTGTGCATCTTTTAAGCCGCAAGAGGATGGTGTTGGCTATGGATGCAAACTGTTGCGCTCATCAGGTCGCATTCTTAAGTTGTATGCTAATAAATAGATTACCTGCCAGATGCAAACTGTGCTAAACTTTGTTAATCCTGTTGCAGAATTTCTTCTGACTTTTCACTTTATTAAGAATGAAAGGTTTTGTTACTCAGGTCTGAGTGATTGCTGTTCTGTTTTGTTCTATTCAGGTTGCTATTAAACAGATAAACCTCCAGAAACAGCCCAAGAAAGAGTTGATTATTAATGAGATCTTGGTAATGAAGGAACTAAAGAACCCCAACATAGTCAACTTCCTGGACAGGTAAATGTAGACAGCTGTCTGATTCCTTCATCCTCAAGGGTTTCAAGAGGTTGTGACACAAACCTGTACCTAGGAATCTTGTAAGCAAATGAGACTGTATTTAGACTAACATCTGAAAATAACTCAAACCAACCATCCATGAGAGAGAATGGTTGTGATGATTCAGTAGAAGGCTTCTGTTGTCATGAGTGCAGTAGTTGGAGATGAGCTGGACAAGAGCACAGCTGGAGTGATGCTTGTGCTGTACATGTGATATGTTGACTGCTACCCTGCCTATTTAAGAGGCACATGGCTTTTATTATCCGCATCTACATTTCAGGCTACCTTCCAGAGATTAACTATTTTTTTTAACTGTTTGTCTTGAGATGCTTATGAATCATTCTCTGTCTATCTCTTATCAGTCATTTTTTTTGTTCTCAATCTCTTGATGGCAAACGGGCATGCTTTTTGTTTTCTGTTTTAGTTACCTCGTAGGAGATGAACTGTTTGTGGTGATGGAGTATCTAGCTGGAGGCTCACTAACAGATGTGGTCACAGAAACATGTATGGATGAAGCACAGATTGCTGCTGTTTGCAGAGAAGTGAGTATTGTAGTTGATGGGCACAGGAATGCAAGTGCGCTGATGGTCGGATTCGATGATCTTAGAGGTCTTTTCCAACCAAAATAATTCTATGATTCTATTCCCCTAGGTTTTGTGGTACACCTAGATTAGGACTAATGACAACAGTGGCTGTCAGAGCCATTGAGTTAAGAAAAATGAATGGTACTGAGAGCAGAAATAATTATTACAATTACAGAAAATAAATTTAACTAGAAAATTTGGAGTTTGCAGGTTGTAACACAAAAGAGCTATCGCAGTTTCAAGAGTTGGATGTTTGGGAATGTTAGGAGGTGGAGCAAATAGACTTTCTAATTTTTTTTTTTAATTTTTTTTTTTTAACCTGAGCTACTGGCAATGTTAACAGAAAGATACTAATAATGTGGAAGGAAGAGTAGCAAAGAAATTTAACAGCTTAAAGAGTGTCTTTTTAACTCTGACTAATGAATACTACATAAAGGCATCAAAAGGAAAAAGGAGTATTCATATAGAGGTACTGCAGAATGTAGAGATGTCAACATGTTTTGAAAGAAAAGAGCCTGAAAGCTTGAGTGTTTTCCAGAAGGAAGAAAGGGAGCTGTGTTTGCTTAGAAGGTGAATCTGATGAGACAGGAGTACTTCAAGAAAGATCTACTAACACAAAGATGAAATTGCTGCAGACTATACTTTGCTCACTTCAGTAGTTTTCACAGTGTGTGAGATCTGTAGTTCTGTGGCAGTTAAGCTTTCTTTGTGGATATCTTAGAAAAATAATTATCCATAAGATTGTGGTTGGAATAATCCTAAGATTGCAGTAAGATTTCAAATGGAAGAATTAAAAAGAGCTGATGTCACATCTTATCAGTGGCATCTGCCTTTAGAGCACCAGCATCACAGAACATTAGGAGTTGGAAGTGACCTCTAGGGACTGAGCTCAACTCTCCTGCCAAAGCAGGATCACACAGGTCAGGTCACGCAGGAGCATATCCAGGTGGGTTTTTAACGTCGCCAGAGATGGAGACTCCACAACCTCTCTGGGTCGCCTGCTCCAGTACTCCATCACCCTCACCATAAAGAAATGTCTTACCATGTTGAGATGGAACCTCCTATGTTCATCTAGCTCAGGCTTTATTATTTACGTCAGAAGGAGAGAAAATTTAATTATCTGCCACTGCGGAGAAACTTAGGCTTTTCAAAACCCCACTGGACTACATCAGCATGACATCTGCTTTTGGTGACTCATTCAAAGGAAGGGGAGAGGAAGCAAACTTTTTACATTAATGTGTATGGACAGGTAATTGTTTCCAGAAAAATTGAAGCTGGAAGCAAGGAACTGAAAGTAGCTCTTCACTGTAACAGTAACTAGCTTTTCTGAGGAGAATATCTAACTTTGAGCTAGTGTACTCATCAGAACTCTGCTGCCCATCGCATTAGATACACTTCATTTTGCATCAGGGCTACTTTGCTGAAGCCATTGAAGACACAAAAAAACCCTAGGGCCCCTCATCCATGCCAGGTTGCAAATGATAGGTGTTCTGCTTATACAAAAAGACAAGAATCTTATCTCTTTTATATTTTTGCCTTTTATTCTCAAATAGCAACAGTAAATTTCATTATGTTTTTAGGCCAAAGAGTTTTTAATCTAAAAAAAAATGGAAAAACAATATTGGTGACTTACATAACGAAGATGTTTTACAGCCTTCAACTGTAGGAGAAGGTGCATGCATGTTGAGAAAGAAGTATCACTTGGTGAGACTTGAGTCTAAAAAGCCCTCACTTAATCCTTTATGGTTCCTCTGTAGAATGTGTGGGATGTACCAAAAAATTTCCAGATGTTAATGAGTCTCTTGAGTGATGGCTGGGTGAAGAGTATTAATTTGTGGTTTCATTAAGACAGCAGAGAAACTCCATGTTAATTATTTTTGATCTCAGGAGATCTGGAGAGAGGGTGTGTTTGGGTTTGGGTTTTTTTTAAGCAGAAGAGCTCCCTCTGCTGGTTATTTTAAATACTACCAGTTATATTTTTGCACGTAGCATTGCCTGAGGGTGTTAAGGATTGCTTTGGAATTCGTGTACACGTTCTCTTACACAAATTGTATTTCTGTACACTGAATGTTTTAATTATTTTTCTCCCGTCTAGTGCTTGCAAGCGCTTGAGTTTCTACATGCCAACCAGGTCATCCACAGGGACATCAAGA
The DNA here is from genome assembly GCA_013399055.1 of Ramphastos sulfuratus. NCBI lineage: Eukaryota > Metazoa > Chordata > Aves > Piciformes > Ramphastidae > Ramphastos > Ramphastos sulfuratus. The sequence goes on along the minus strand of WBNM01015571.1, from coordinate 170,532 downwards.
GTGACAATGTGCTGTTAGGCATGGATGGATCAGTTAAACTAAGTGAGTACCAGAGAATTGTTTCAAGGTTCTGCTTTCCCTGACTGGGAAGTGATTGGAAGAGTGTAAATCGGGAGGAAAGTTGGAAGGGCAGTTTGAGGTAAACTTTTGCTGGCGATGAATGCTAGAGATTCATGCTGTTGTAAAAGGTGTAACTTGCAGTTAACAGGGTATTGAAATTCTGAGTGCCCTAAGATTCCAGGCTAATATGTTCAGAGCCTTAAGGATGTTGAAGCAAACCTGTTGCCACATGGATGCATTGGTAAATATGAAGTGACTGGCACCATACAGTGAAGGAAAGATGAGAATGATCACAAGAGAAAAGTTGCAGCTAACTGCAGATGCTTTGTTAGTCTCTTCAGGTTGCCATGACTTGCTTTTAATGTTTTGACCTTTCCATTAGAAGGTCACTAGCAAGAAAATTTTACATTATTAACCATTTATATTGCAGTCTAGTCTTGTATTGCACCTGTACTGGGTCTCCTTGGGCTGAAAATTAATATAATAATGAAATGACAAAATTAACTACTTGCTTTTCAGGTAATTGTAATGCATGCATGGACTTGGGTAGAGTAAGTCAGTTTTTGGTGCGTGTGTAAATGTGTGTGACAATAAAATGTGAAACCACTTGAAACAGCTGTCAGGACCATTGAGAGGAGCATTATCTTGGTATGTAGGGATATGCAAAGCATAAAGCAACCAGAGAGTTAATGGTTTTACAGCTGGTTAGAAATTTGAAATGCTATGAGAAAAATTCTCAGCCGTATTCCTTAATCTAGATGGTTTGCAGTCTTATTTATGAGATGGAGTGTGCAGAAAGATGAGGAGCAACCTAGTTTGCTTACCAGCATTGTTGGATGCGCTGCTTGCTTGCACAGGAGGTTATATTTTTAAGCCTGTGATTTGTTTGTGTGCAAGCTGTAGATTCAGAGCCTGAAGATGAGTGAATAGTTAAGAGTACTAGCTGTGGCTGAGAAGAGTTAGTTGAGAAACCTCAAAAGCAGAGTGGCATAAGAACAGAGTTAGCCTATGTGAAGAAACATCTGCCTCAGGAGATGGAGGGGAAGATGAGGAGGAAGGAGAGACAGAAAAACAGGAGGCAGCTGTAGAATGTTGTGTGTGAAGAGGAGGTGTTGTAATCAGCTTTGAGACTAGCTGGTTGATGCAGACCTCCTAGCAGTTGCTTAGGCTGGAGAGTGAAGTGCCACCTTCTTTTCAAGCTCTTCCCCTTCTCTGAGGGAGTCTGGTAACAGAAGACATACCACTCTGCCTGTCACCACAACATACCTTACACACACTACTTACTGGTTGGTGACACTGAGTTCTACACCTTGCCTGTCTTTCATCTCCTTGCTGGTGGCATGGTGCTGAAGGCCTTGTTGGTAGGTCAGGAGCCACATGATGATTCTTCTGCTTCTCTGCTGTGTTCATTAAAATAAGCTGTGCTTTGAGTGTGACACTTGATAAAGGCCAAGAAGTGCTGGTGAGGAGCTCAGTGATGTCTCTAGCCTTGATTTTTATTTTTTTTCTGTTTGTTTGGTTTTAATTTTTTGAAGCAGTGTTTAGACAGTCAAGGTTGGGTAGTTCTTGTCCTCTTGGTACAACTTAGCACTTTTCATGACTCTTTTGTTAGCACTGCTTGGCATAACACTTTCAAAATCAACCCAAAATTTTAAACTCTCTCTTTCTCTCTTTCTTTCTCTCTCAAACATAGTGTCAATGATAAGGTAATATCTGTCTCCTGCCTTAACTGTGTTCTTATTGATGCTTTACATGCCTGGGAAGTGGGAGTGCTGCAGCTGGATAAAGTAACATGATGGGACATGCTTTGCTGCTGCACCTGAAGGCTATAGGAATAGGTGACTTTTCTTGTTTTCTTGAGTGTGGTTGTTCTCTTTGGTAGTTACCTTGTGGAAAGGTTTGTTTGTCTAGGTTTCTTCTGCTTGAGTGGGGTAGCACTTCACTTATCCAAAGCTTTGTTCCTGTGTCTTTGTAGTAGCTGACAGCTGTAGTACTTGTATTTTGATGGCCAAATTGCTGTGGAATGTTGAACTCAATAGCTGCACAAATAAAATCTGTTTAGCAGGGCAGAGTCCATGGTTTGTGGATTCATTTTTTGCTACTTCAGTCCACATAACATACCACAGAACATTTGCCTTCTGTGTTCTGCTCGATTACTTTTTTTTTTTTTGCCTGTTACCAGGCTCTGATTTGTGGAGGAAGGATTGGGCAGAATACCATTCTTCTATGAAGTAGCATTTTTGTGTCCCTCTATTAGAGGACAAAAAGTTTTATCTTTGTTCTGTGAAATTCTGCCCTGCTTAAACACCTTCAGGTTTTGGATCTATGGTGCACGTTGGAGTTTGTAATCTGGAGAATGTACCGGGGGAGGCAAAAAAAAAAGAGGCTGCGTCACCCTCTAGCCCCTCTCAAGTGCAGAGGAGTAGAATTTGTGTAGTAATAGAGATATCTTCTAGGAAACCCATTTACTTGGGATGCATTGACTTAACTGTTCAAAATTCTGTTACCCTACAGCCGACTTTGGTTTCTGTGCTCAGATAACCCCAGAGCAGAGCAAGCGCAGCACTATGGTTGGAACTCCCTACTGGATGGCTCCTGAAGTGGTCACAAGGAAAGCATATGGCCCTAAAGTGGATATCTGGTCTCTGGGCATCATGGCTATTGAGATGGTGGAAGGAGAACCCCCATACCTCAATGAAAACCCCCTAAGGGTAAGGATCCCAGATGTGGCTAAAACTGTGTGCAGCTGTTTACCACATAGATGTTTTTGGTAATAGTTCTTTAATAGTGTTTGCATTAAAAAGAAAACCATAGACTCATAGGTCCCTTCCAACCCAAACCATTCTTAAAGACCACCTAGTTCCAAAACCCTGCCATGGGTGGGGATACCTTCCACTAGACCAGGTTGCTCAAGGCTCCATGCAATCTGGCCTTGAACACCTCCAGCGAGGGGGCATTCATAACANATCATCATCATGGCCTCCTCTGGACTTGCTCCAGAAGTTCCATGTCCTTATGAATGAAATTAAATAAGACAAACTAACAAGCTTCAGTAGTGCAAGAAAATCTCTCCAAAAGGACAACTGTCTTGACTTTGCAGTCAGCCCTGCCCTGAATTTATTTAGAAGATGAGTACCTGTTTGTAACTAAAACACTGGACTTTCTACTCAGTCTTCTATGATAGTTTAGGGAGAGCGAATGCATGAGGTTATGAAAAGTGCTGCTTGTGTCAGAATCTGCTGTTCTCCTTGGCAAGGTACCTGTTGCCAAAATATTTTGAATGATATTTTACTACTAGCAAGGATAGGTGGTGACTGCCTGTAATTAGCATTTTTACAGTTGTGCATCTTGTCAGGGAGAGGAGAAGTAGGCTGCAAAACCCCTTCTCATCTAGATTAAGGGATTGCTTCTAGGCAGGTCAGTTTGGTATCTTTTAAAGATTCAGCTTGGTGATACAATATTTCTTACTTTACAGGCTTTATATTTGATAGCAACTAATGGCACACCAGAGCTGCAGAACCCTGAGAAACTGTCCCCGATATTCCGGGATTTCTTGAACCGATGTTTGGAGATGGATGTAGAGAAAAGAGGATCAGCCAAAGAATTGCTGCAGGTGAGTCTGCTGCTTCTCAGAGGCACAGATGCTGCAGTTAAGGTCAGCCTATGATAAAACCACACTGTAGACTGGTATCCTCTCTTGTATCTTCTCCTGAGGACTGAATTGGAGAGCAGTTGATAGGAACTAGTTATGAAAGATTCTGTGTACTCTGAAGTCTTTTCGTCAATAATCTGTGCTTTCATTTTACTGCTGAAGCATCCAGCAGTTCTTGAACATGCCATAATAGAGCCAAAGAAGATAGTTGAGCAGAAAGTATTCTTCATAGTGAATTACTGGAAAATTAAAGTCCTAGTCTCTTTTGGAATGAGGAGGAAGAATGATTATCAGGCTTGAGGTGCTGTGGATCACCCCTTCAGGAGCTGGGCATCGATAGCAGTGCACTGCTTTTCATATCTGGAAATCTTAGAATCATAGAATTGTTTTGGTTGGAGAAAACCTTCAAGAGCACCGAGTCCAACCATTCTCTAACTCCACCAAATCTGTTGTTAAACCATTTCCCTCAGCACCACATCTTTGTGTCTTTGAAACATAGGAAGGGGATTCAACCACCTCACTGGGCAGCCTGTTGCAGGGTTTGAGAACCCTTTCAGTGAAGTTTCTTATGTCCAACCTAAACTTCCCTTGGGGCAACTTGAGGCCATTTCCTCTTGTCCTGTCATTTCTCACTAGGGAGAAGAGACCAGTACCTACCTGGCTCCAACCTCTTTCCAGGAAGTTGTAGAGAGCAGTGAGGTCTCCCCTCAGTGTCCTTCTCTCCAGACTAAACCCCAGTTCCCTTAGTTGTTCCTCACCAGACCTGTTCTCCAGACCCTTCATTGGCTTTGTTACTCTTCTCTGGACCTGCCTCACAATGTCCTTCTTGGAGTGAGGGGGACAGGCAAAGGCACTGATACGGGCAACGCAGTGGGGAGCCCAGTGAGGCACAGGAGCCAAGAGGGCTGTGTAGGTACTTGGCTTTCAAAACTGCCTTTCACTAACTCATTTTATTTCTCTCTACCTGGCAGCATCCCTTCCTGAAACTGGCCAAACCTCTGTCTAGCTTGACGCCACTGATCTTGGCAGCCAAAGAAGCAATGAAGAGTAACCGCTAACATTACTGCCACAGCCTTCATACTTTTTGTTTGTTTGTATTTTACAAATCTTTATAATATATGACACTGTTACAATTCTGGGGGGAGGGAAGGGGTTGGGAGGGGAGGGAGGGCAAATGTTTGCAAAAGGGAAGAAACTCTCATCCAGAAGACACCCAAATAAATGATGGTGACTCTAGTGATCTCTGTCTGGGGTGCTGAAGGAACTGAGGATGGAACTGCTGGCCTTGCCTCAGCCCTGCCCCAGACAGGCCAGAAATGCCACTTACTGTGCCCAGGGTTTTAAGAGTTTTTAATGACTTCGCTGTAACAGCTCCCATTCATGGAACCCTTCTGGGTACTTTCAATACTTGAATGACAGATTCAAGCTTTCAAAGAGCAGTACTAATTTTACCTGCTGATTTCTTTCACTCTCCTCTTCCTTTCCTCTACCTGTTTACTTTTAAATTGCTCTAGCAAGTTCCTGTATGACTAGCTTCATGGCAAGTGTGACAGATGTGAAGGTACCTCTTGCCTTTCATTTCTTAGATTAGATGTCACTGTACTGTAGAGTTGACAACTTGGCTACTTAAATGGTAATGTATTGAAATTTTTTCCACTTTTTAAGATGAATATGGAGAGGGAAGAGAAGTATTCAGCCATTTCTTGTACACCTGTGTTCTGTGAACTTTTAATCAAAGATGTAGCCACTTTGTAGAAATGTAATGACTGGTCAGGTCTTTGGATGTCAGTTAATGTAGTTAGGGGTCAGATAAGTTTATTTATGATCAAATGATCAGCTATAGCCAGGGCAAGAAAAAGACTCCAGCTGTCTTCCTGTCTGCTCTTTTTTCCCCGCCATTAGACTTGCTGGCCAGAAGCTTGAGGAGTAATGTGCTTGATGCAGTGGGTGGTTCAAAAACATGTATTGTGTCTGTACTCTGACTTGGGCTTTGGAATTTATGCTGGTGCCTTTTGCCTTTTTTTATTTTACATTTCCCTTCTTTGTATCAAATACGTTTTTGTATATGTTGTACTTGTTTTTTCCCCAAGCAAATAATGCATCAGCCCTATGGAGTTGCAGAGTTTAAGTATTAGAGCTACTTTTTTATGTGTTCCATTTGTACTAACGAATTCAGAAGAACAAGTAATTGGATCTGAGGACACTGAAATACAAAATTTTAAAAATAAGATTCACAAAGATGATGATGAACACCTGGAAATGCCAAAGCACTGTTCTGAGAAGACAAAAGCTGCAAGGGCAGAACGGTGCCATCAGACATGCATAGGCTTATCTGACTGGCTGGTTCAAGGCCGAGATGTGCTGTGTCACCCTGACCCTTTCTCACTAAAGACATACCAGCTTGGATGGCTGAAGTCAAACATGAAATGCAAGAAAAGGTGTCTTCCTCTGATGGACAGTGAGCAACTTGAGTGGTTGTGTTCTTGGGGTGTTACTAGGGTCAAGTGTGGAAGAGCCTGTGCCTCTAGCCGCCTCTAGCGCTACGATCTGTGCATCAACTTTTGACAGTTTAACCAAGAGTCAACTGTAGTAACCATGTGCCAAATGGCTGGGAAAGAACCACCATTACTTCAGAGGGATTTTACTGCATCCCCAGTGGGGCAGGACCTGGGACAGGTAGGGTTATGTCTGGGTATGGATGGAGGACCCTGAATAAGGGTTTTTTGCACACTTTTACAAACGCTGCTGGCAGAAGCTAGAAGTAAATTTTTTTCCCCAGCATTTCAGTATGTGTGTAGTGATAGAGATAGCTACAGTTTGGAGAGTGGTAGCCAAGGTGTGATGAAACCAACGTCCAGCTGAGAGTGGCCAACCAGAAGAGCAGAGGCAGTTTGTGCTGAGGATGGAGAGGAAGCAGGGCTGGGGTCCTATAACCTCTGCTGCTGCCACTTGCTAGCTTCTAAGCACTGGTGTGGAAGCAGCAATATGCCTTCTTGTGCAGGGCACAGCAGTAGTACAGTTCAGCTTTGTGTTCTGCTCTATGTGGGAGTGAAAATTCACAGTGGATAAGTGAACTGTGCTCCATCACAGGAATAAATCCCTCTAGCCATAAGCATAAGGAGAATTACAGTTCTAAATTCAAGAAAGTGTCTCATTCCAGGCAAGAAAATTTAGATGCATTTCTAGATGTGTTCTGAGCCATCAGAATGGTGATGCCCCTGCTGTGAGTCCATCTGGCTCCCTGGGCAGATGAAATAGGGAGGAGGCTTGGCTGAGAAAAAACCCTGTGTTGTACCAGTGATTTTTCTTTGTCCATTGCTGGCAATGGACGTTGTGAAACTCCTTGTGCCAGAGTGGAACTGGGAGCTTTTTTTTTTTTTTTTTGATGGCACAATCTAGCCAGTAAGATGACTTGTGATAAATTTAGGGTTGTTTCTTTTTCTTCCTCTTTTTTTAATAGAAAACCAAGAAATTCTAAGTAGCTTTAACTTATTAGTTCACTTTTACTGGTGAATGGGAATGGTTTATGAGATTTGTCCAGTTTAATCATCCTGTGAGTTGATTTCCAACCTTTCAGCCATCTTAGCACACAAAACTTGACCCAGTCCAGGAGACATCTCATGCTTGCTGTGTGACATGGAAGGGTGTTTAGATCTGAGACTTTGAAGGAACCGCATCTACCCTGCCCCACACAGCAGCTTTATTATTATGTAGTGAGGTTTCTCATGTTCTTCTACCAGAAACAGGGTCAGAGATGGAGCTGGCAAAAGAGGCACAAGAAGGCTGCTGTGATGTGCTTTCATTTTTGAGTGAGTCAGGCATCATTTTTTTAACTATCAGCTGGATGTCTGCAAGATTGCAATGTGCAAGCCATGGGGCTTTTCCCCTGGTGGGAGCAGGTGGGTGTTCTTAAGATTGCTGCAGGATTGTTCAACTCTGAATCATTAGGGCAGCCAGAGTTGGAGCAGATGATGGTATGGGAAGGACTGTGTTTGGAAGTGCTGAGATTCTCACTCTTGGGTGCCAGCATGAGGTCCTGAGTCATAATCAAATATACGTGGTGGAATGCACAAAGTGTAGCATGCAGTGGTGTGGCCATTGGCTACATGGAGCTGGGCAGTTTGACTGAGGTGCAGGTATGCAGGGAATGTGTGATTCCTGGGATTTTCTTGGTGCCATAGGATAAACCAGACTTCTCATTAAAAGCAGCTGTGGCCCTGGGAATGTGCACTTTGACCAGCCTTAGGTGTTAACCAGACTAGTTGTAAATTTCCCTCTGGTGCAAGGAGGTGCAAAGGTCCACACCTTTTGCTGGAGCAGGTGGGAGAGGCTTGGTCCCTTGGGCAGAGGGGATGGGGGGTGGGCTGGGTTGGGAACAAGGGCCTCTCTAGCTGGAGCTGAATAAATGTCTCTGGTCCATTTTTCCCTCTGTTTCTCATGCTGTCAATGGAAATGGAAGTAGATGCAAGCTTACTTTTTATTTTTTTAACTGTCTTAAGATTTTTTAATGTTGCCTTTTGTGTAATTTAATCCCATTATGTTATTTAATTGTTACTGCAATATTAACTACTGTATTTGTTGACTTTGTTTAATAACTGTTCTTTCAGGGCTAGAAATAAAGTTTTAAAAAAAACAAAATTGTGTCTTTCTCCCCTTCCCCATCATGAATTTTATACCCTCTAAGACAAGAGTAGCTCAAAAGAGTTCATGTTTAGAAGTCTTAATGAGATAATTAAAATCAAATACATTCTGTTAATGATGGATATCACTTTATACTGTAGTAGCCTGTCCTGTTTAGTTTAAAATTTGATTACTTCTCAGTGTCTTTACCAACCTTGTGATAACTGCAGGCTTTCCTTGCTGGCCATGCACTGCTGGCAGGTGGTTGTGCCTCCTGCAAAGTGCTCCAGCTTACTGAGAGAAGAGTAGTGCTGAAAGGCACTTCTCAGCTGGTGTGGAAGAGATTCCTTGCCCTTGAAAAGGGAGCAAAGACCAACCTAGTTTGTCACAGTCACACATTCCACTGTCAGTCATTGAACCACCACAGTAAGGTAGCTGTTTGGGTAGTGACTGGGGTGGGACTGATAGACTGGTCTGGGTTGGAAGTTGATCTCTGTTGATCATCTCTGAAGATCATCTAGTCTAACCCCCCTGCAGTTGGCAGGGACATCCTCAACTAGGTCAGGCTGCCCACAGTCCTGTCAAGCCTNTAGCCTCAAACCAGCACAAGCCTTGCATTGAATATCCCCAGGGGTGGGGCCCCAACCACCTCCTTCGGCAGCTGGTTCCAGTGTTCTACCACCTTCGTAGTAAAGAATCTGTTCCTAACATCCAATATAAATCTATTTAGTTTTTTTTCTAGTTTGAAGCCATTGCCTCTCATCACCACAAGCCTTTGTAAACAGTCTCTCTCCGTCCTTGTAGGCCCTCTTCAGGTACGGGAAGGCTGCTATTAGGTCTCCCTAGAGCCTCTTCTGATGGGCCAGTAAACTGCACCTGTAACACTGTGGTGATGTTGCAGTATGTGTTCTGAACAAGACTACTTTGTTGCACTGTGCATATCATCCAGTGTCCTGTGTATAAGCATTATGGCATGGGAAATGTGGGGAATCAGCTGTCCTAGTGCCTGCTTGGAAGATGTGGCTCTTGGTCCTGTACCATCCCTGCTGACAGCATTCAAGCAGTAGAGCTGAACTGGGTGAGGGTGCTGGAATTTGACAGCCTGCCTAGGATGGGGGGCTGAGATCAATGGTGCCTGTAGGCTGCAGAGACTTGTGGTTTTCATACAAACTAGCAAAAATGCTGTGGGATGTTGGCATGGCAAGAAGCAAAGGACATCTCAACCAACTTAGTTTGGGATTTAAACCGGTTCAGCCAAAATCCAGACAAAGCTTCGGTCTCAACTGTAAATGGCAAAGGACTCCTTGTGGTTTTGTTTCCCACCTATTCTTGGGAAATCATCTCTTTCCTCCATGTTGTACAAGCTTTGCTCATGCCACTGAGGCTGCTATTGATGAAACCACTTATCTCTTCAACCAGACTTTTCAACCAGGCATGAGAATGTTGTTTTGCACAAAGCACTGTCTCTTCAGGTGAATTAATTTGCTGTAGTATCTTTATATATACTTGTCCCTTGATGAATTTAAACTGATATTCTATAATTGGGCATTTTAAAGACTTTGCTTTTTTTTTTTTTTAATGGTGGGTGGGGAAAGAAAGCTGCTAAGAGGATGGAGAAAGGTGCTCAGTGGAACTTACTAAGTATCTGGATATTGGTATTTGTGCTTGGTGGAAAGTTTTCTAGTCCTTGGTTGATAAATTATGTTAAGGCTTGTGTGAACTTGCTCATCCCTTGCATATACCTGGCCTAGATGAAAACCAAGAGCAGCCCCATCTCTTTGGATCTGTTTATTCAATATGGAGTATTTAAGACACAGTTCTTCAAGTTAGCTTCTCTCTTTCAGGGCTGCTGTTTGGTTGCAGTGAGTTTACCATAGAACTGAGCACAATTGCTCAGACTGTGCATGCAACACTGGTCAGACCCAGAATGGCAGACCACGGAGGACCTTCAGCTCTTATCAGCACTTTCCTACTGGTGCCTGGAGGAGAGCTCTGGCTTTCAGTGCACTTTGCATGGCTCGTGTGTGAGCACAGCTGTTGGCTTCAGATGCCTGCTCCTGGGGATTTGTACAGCTGCATGCTTTCCTATTTTTATAACTTGCATTTTGCTCTGAAGATTGTTTTAAGTAAAACTAGCCTTCTTCTCTCATGTGAGAAAGGTAGCTGGGACTCTGCTGAGCTCAGCTATATTCTCCAGATGTGTGGAGGAAGCAGGTTTCTCCAAGAGCTTTTCTCCTTCCTTTGAACTACAGACTAAGGATTTTTTTTTTTCCCCTTGAGGGGAAGTTAAAAAATACCAAGAAGTAAAAGCAATGAACTCCTGACTAATTTTCTTACCTGCAGTCTGTTAGGAAGAAAGAGGGCAGAGCCAGTGCAGCTTCCCATGTTGCTGTTCCCTTATGGTGATGCTGCTTTTTTTTTCCCCATTCCTGGCCACAGTGTCTGTGGGGAAAATATCATAGAAACCACAGAATCATAGAATGGCTTAGGTTGGAAGGGACCTTAGAGATCACCTACTCCAACCTCCCCACCACGGGCAAAGATGACTCTCAACTAGGCTCAGCTCCTCAAGGCCTCATCCAACCTGGCCTTGAACAACCCCAGGGAGGAGGCATCCACAACCTCTCTGTGCAGCCTGTTCTAGAGTCTCATCCCTCTCATACTGAAGAACTTCTTCCTAATGTCCAGCCTAAACCTACTCTCCCTCAGGTTTAAACTGTTTCCCCTTGTCCTGTTGCTAGACACCCTTAGGGGAAGTCCCTCTCCAGCACACAGTAGCTTCATTTCACATCCAATTTACCTGATCAGTGAAGCAGTGTATAGGGACTGATTATTATTTAATTTTCCTTTTTAATGGAATTTTTCCACTGGGAAGTTGATTGCTCATTTTCTTGAAGACACTGAGAAAACACCAGACTTCCTCTTTGGAGAAGTTGAGTTGACGTGCAGATCGAGTGCTGAGTCAGGAGGAGGAGGGTGGGATGGACATCAGAGTGTGTCTCAATGCACAGCTATGTCCCAAGGTACAAGCTCCAGCTTCTGGAGTTTCCTGAGGGGCTTTACAAGGTTGGTATGACAGTGGATCAACAGAGAACATGCTGATGTGACTCAGAGCATCTCCACAAGATGTTCTGGAGGGAAATGGATACCTACTCTTTTCTCATACTGACTAAGGAAGTGACCTTCCTAAGGACAGACACCTCCTTTAAAGTCAAAGTTTCTAGAGCCAAGGATGATCCATCTTTGTTATTTTTCCCTCCCACCAAATGCCTGTGCTAAGGATTCAGTTTTTTCCACAAAGCTTGATTATCTCGTGGCTCAGCTTGAGCCCTTTTCATCTGTCTGCCTGTGGGAGGAAACCTGCTGCTACTTCTGATATCCTGCAGTGGCTGATAACAGGTGGCTGCACTTGGAAAGCTGTTAGCCATCCCCCTGCTCAGTGAAACTCTCCTTAAATAACCTTACAGCTGTACTCAGCTGTAGCCAGAGCCTCTCTGCGGGTGGGGTGGAGCCAGGGTGGTTCTGTTCAGCTTTTGTAAACCCCTCAGTGTTTCTGGAAAGCTTCCTAACTGCAGAAATCCCAGCTTGCTCCCATCCCGTGGCTGAAAACAATCCCATGTCAAAATAGTGCCTTCTAAGCTGTTGTAGTTCTCCACAGGTCTGAAAGCAAGTCTGGTTTAGAAAGGAATCCTGATGTTTTGGCCAAGGAGAAGTAGCTTTCAGTGCTGTTACCTGATTTTCTTTTTTTTTTTTACAGTCTTGTTTGTACAAGGGCAGCCATGCAAAGCTGTGGAAACTCTTGGGTTCACCTTTGCAGTGACCTGAAGCTGTGCTCCAGTCCAGAGCTTGCAATGTGCCCCTTCTGCTGTCAGCACTGAAGTGAGATGAGGAATGAGCCACTTGTGTGTCTGTCACTGGTGTTATTTTATCCCCTAACTATCCTCAAAACCCACACCAGACTTCCCAGACTTTGCACGTGGATCAAGTGTCCCACACCTACAGGATGTGCTGTGGGGAAAATTAGAGGTGATGGGCAGGAAATAGCTATTAGAAATCTTTGAATGTTTGCTTCCTAAGGCCCAACTCTTAAAATGCTTGAAAAAGAGAATAAGAAAAATGAGTTCCTGAGAGAAGGAACCCAGTTTTGCCATGGATGTGACAGTGTTTTGGATGTCATGACTGTGTTTGGAGGAAGGGGAACTGGACTCCACTTCCTTCTTAAACACTAGTGCAGGACATCTTGCTCTCATAAGAGTAGCTGGAGATACTAAAGAGGCACATGTGCTAACCCTTGTTTTCTTGTTGGCTGTGCTTAATGGCTGAGATGTTAAGCTGCACTTTGTGAGTCCTGGGTTCAGTTTTGAGACACTCAGTCCAAGAAGGACACTGAGGTGCTGGAGCAGGTCCAGAGAAGGACAATGAAGCTGGTGGAGGGTCTGGAGAACAGGTCTGGTGAAGAAGGGCTGAAGGAACTGGAGAAAAGTAGGCTGAGCTGTCAGCTCCTTGCGTGCAACAGGGTGCTGAGAGGAGCCTGCAGGAGTGGACTTTGCCCAGCCATGATGTACCTGGCACAACGGCCCAGGTGCCCAGCAGCTGTTTCATGGTACTACTTGTTTCCACAATAACAGGCCACACTCTGGGCACCTTTATCCCTGAGGCGTGACAGTGATGGAGGAGATGCTATTCTCACTGCAGGAATGGGAAATGGGAGCTGAGGGTGGTGTCATTTCTGCCACAGAGCAGGGAAGTGACTTGGAAGACAATGAATATTTTACGGTCTGTTAACCATAGGTCCCTAATGTCTAGTGGCAGGACAGGGGGCAATGGGTACAGACTGGAACCCAGGAGGTTTCACTTGAACTTAAGGAAAAATGTCTTTGCTGTGAGAGTGCTGCAACCCTGGTGCAGGCTGCCCAGAAAGATTGTAGAGTTTCCTTCTCTGGAGATATTCTAAACCCACCTGGACATTGTGATCATAGGCAGTCTGCTCTGAGTGACCCTGCTTTAGTAGAGGGATTGGACTGGATGATCTCCAAAGGTGCCTTCAAACCCTCACCATGCTGAGATTCTGTGTTTCTCTGGTCCACCCCACCCTATGCTTCCTGCTGTGGCCTGTGCTGCTCCTGTGCTTTCCGTCACTGACTGTCCTCTTTCTTCCTGCAGACCTCAGCAGTGGGAGTCTAGGAGCCCCCAGTGACTTGATGGGAGCTGGTGCAGAGAATGCAACCACTGGGGTGTGTATTATCACCTACTATTGCTGTCAACTCCATTGTGTGTTCAGAGGTCTAATCCAAATGTGTTTAGATGCTGTGGGTTTCAGAAGGTGAGTGATATATATGTATTAGGTAGTTTTGGTGGAGCTGGAAAAGATCCTGTCCCTGTTGTGTGTTACCAGCAGGAGCAGTTGAAATGTCACTGTTGCTAAAATGTCAACTGCAGACCAATGGCATGTGCAGTTAGTGCCACCACCAAATGAGATGAGGCCTTACTCAAGACAAGGATAGAAACAGTAATCAAGCTGGGATGTCAAATTGACCAGAGATGGACTTTGCTTTGCCCTGCAGAGATGAAAACAATTTGCATGGGTTGGTGGCTTTTGAAGTCCTGTTGTGTCCTAGGTTTTGGGATTGGTGCAGTAAATCACATTTTACGTTGCAGAATAGAACCAAAATGAAGGTTGTTGCTCCTGGAAGATCTGAGCAGCTCCAGAGTGCTGCAGCAGGCTCTCAGGTATGAGTGGTGGAGGTTGGAAGCTCAGTGACCAGGCAGTGGAGATAACACTGGGACCTGCTGGCTGAGACCAATGACACCAGCTGAGCGTGCTGCAGGTGAGTCTGCTGGGTCCCAGAGGCTGCAAGCATAGTCCTGCAGAGGAGAGGCCAGCACCTGTGGCCTTTCCCAGGCTTGCTGGGCTGTGCCATGTTTGCTTACATGTGGCCTTATAAAAGACTTGCAGAACCTTTCTCTTCTCTTTCACAGGGTTTGAGTCATAGTCTCTCCTCCATGTAACCTTAGCTATGGCTGGTCTGAATGTCTCCATTGCCTTTTTTTCCCTGGTTGTTGGATTGTGCCAGGCACTCAGGTGGCTTTCAAAGTGGCTTCTGTCTCCTGGAGCATACACCTGCCTTGCCAGAGAACTTGCTGGCTCATTACAGTTGTGTATGAGCTGCCTTGAGCTGAGGATGCTGGTAGAGATCGGCCTGTGGGGTGGTGGCTTTGGCCCAGATGTGGTCCTGACTCTGTTCTTCCTCCTCTTTGCTGTTCATGGTGCCTCCTTCGATGGAGCATCTGCCAACCCAACTGTTTCTCTCCAGGAGTTCTTGCTCCTTGAGTCCAGCCTTGCCACAGCTGTTGCCAAACTGCTGGCTGAGAGCATGGGCACAGGGCTGGGCTGGGCTCTCACTAAGCTCTACTGGTCCTGGGAGCTGACACAACTCCACTTCATCCAGAACCTGATAGCATCAGAGTGCAGCTCCTCCATCCACACATCTCTGCATCATGCTGCCTTTGTGGAAGGTGCCTGCTCTTTCCTTTTCCACCTTGTCCTTCTGAGATTGCAAAAGAGTCACCCAGTGTACCGAGTCCCCACGCTGGCAGCCGTCGCCACCTTCCTGACCTACACAGGTGAGCAGCACTTACCCTTTTTCCTCCCCCCCCCGCCAAGTAATTTAGAAAAATAGCTAATTGGTGGGAGAGGAGCAGTCCCCTTTTCATCTTCCAGGAATGGAGGGGTAATGATTGCCAAGATGATTGCTTTCTACTTATTTTGGGGAATATCCATTTTGGGATGAAGATGGCACTTTAGGCTGTCTAGGCAGCAGGTGAAATGCTGGCACATGAGAAGCCATAGCTTGCCCCAAGACTGGAACCACTTTCTTTGAACATCCCCTAATTCAACCCCTTGGTCCCACGCTTCTGCTTCCCACAGAGTTCAGGGCAACATGGGTGGGTTTTCCTCACTGTTGGCTGTTACACTGGCCAAGAGATGCAGCTGCTGGAGCTGGGCAGCCACAGAGGTGCTCCTGGCAGGCAGGAGGGATCGCAGGTCTCCTAGCCCAGCTCTTTGTCAGTGTTTCAAAGTATGTTAGTGATACTGATGGCCATGTTTCTCTTCCCATGCAGCTGGACCATCCACAGGGGCCTTCTTCAACCCTGCCCTGGCCACAGCTGCCACCTTCCACTGCTCGGGGAACAGCTTTTGGGACTATGTCCAGGTTTACTGGCTGGGGCCCCTGGCAGGTGAGATCTGTCTGGGAGGTACTAGGGAGCAGGGGCTGGGCTGGGGGAAAATGAGCAGAGCAGAAATGCTGGGAGTAACAAAAAACTGTTTCCTGGCAAAAGCTGAACTTGAGTCTTGCCAGTAGCAAGTGTCCTTTTCTGTCCCACTTGTCACTCATCCATTTGTACAATCCCATTTCCACAGGGGATGTAGACACCTCCCTCCCTGGAGGTGTTCAAGGCCAGGTTGGACGAGGCCTTGAGTAACCTGTGCTAGTGGGAGGTGTCCCTGCCTATGGCAGGGGGTTGGAACTAGATGATCCTTGAGGTCTCCTTCCAACCTTACCATTCTATGATTCATTCTGTGATTCTAAAATCCTTCCCAAGGCCAGAGTCTGGGGTAGATGAAACAAAGGTTCTTTAGAGCAAGAGTAGGCTGAGCTCCACAGCTTAGGTTGTCCACAGCTTCAAGGTGTCCATGGAGAGCTGGATATGTGTTGCCTTAAATGCAGAGAGGGTACAGAAGACTGCTGGTGTGCTTTATGGCTCTTTTGGGTCAAAACCAGCCCCACTTACTACATTAAGGACACAATGGTTAAATTCTCCTTGAAGGAATACAGCAAGGGTCTTTCAGCTGTCAGTGGGAACTTATAGTGCTGCTGAGCTAATTTTTGGTCAAGATAAAGGTTGTAGCAAGGATCTGAAAGTCACTGCTCAGCCACGAGGAGGGTGGAGATGCTTGTAATCATAGAATGGCAGGGGTTGGAAGAGACCTCTGGAGATCTAGCCCAAAATTCTCTGTAATGAAGGTTCTAGATCAGGTTGCACAGAAATGTGCCCAGGTGGGTTTTGAAAGCTTCTGGAGCAGTCTCTCCAACCTCTCTGAGCAGCCTCCTCCAGTGCTTTAGCACCCCCAAAGGAATGAAGCTTTTCCTTAAGATCAAGCGAAACCTCCTGCGCTCTCATTTGTGCCCCTTGTCCCTAATGCAGCCCTGGATGCAGCACATGGAAGTGGTCTGTGCTCTCATTTCAGGGATGCTCGCTGCCCTCTTGCTGTACCAAGGAAACATCCCACGACTCTTCCAGAGAAACCTCCTTTACAGCCAGAAAAGCAAGTACAGGATACCCAGAGCAAGGGTGACAGCACAGGTGGAGGGCGACAAGCCACAGAAGAAAAGGAAAGGGGAGAAGAACACCACCAAGCCTCATGCCTGAGCCATGGAGCGGCCAAGGGTGAGGTCCCTGCAGCCCATCTTCTGGGTTTTCTGGAGCCAAGGATTTTGCTGCTCATCCCACTCAGTGTCTTGCCCATTTGGTCCCTACCCCAGGGTGAGGTTTTGTTTTAAAGGACTGGAAAGACTTGGGCCAAGCTGGCCTTGCAGAATGTCCGAATCCCTGAGCTCCTTTGGCAATAGTTTTGAAAGACTCCCTGCAGAGCCTGAAATATTTCAAGCCTTCATGGCTAGCTCAGTGGATGAAAAAAGTCTGAGGCTTTTGCACAGTGGCCTTGTATTGCCAGGAAACTTACAGAAAGTCAGGGCCATTATGTGGGCAGGTTGAGCAGCTCCCAGGTTATTGCATCATGCAACATTTGAAACAACCTGGCTGAATCCCTTGCAGCAGCAGAGCAAAGCATGAACCAGTAACGGTCTCAGAAACTTGGGATGAGGAGGAAGCAGGCTTGGATCATTTGAATTGCTAAATGGGTATTGTTAAAAAATTGCTGTTCTTTGAGTTAAACTGAGGTCCTTGGATTGCACAGGCTGAACCTGACAACTGTTGGAGAGGGATTAAAAGTGCTCCAGGGCAGGGGAGTTCACTGACCACAGGAGATCCTGCTCCTATGTGGGTGCGGTGCTCAGCCTGGGTCTTGTGGGCTGTTATGGTGCCAAGAAATGGTGTGCAAAGTGTCTGTGGTGAAAAAAATGAGACTCAGGCCACTGCTGTGCACCCCATGTGGGTGAGCAAGTGCACCCCAGGGCTTCTCTCCCTGTGTAGGTGAAATTGCAGTTTGCTGAAATAATAATAAATGTTCTGATGGATATTTGGGTGAGTGATGTAACTTCTGTGAACTTTGCAGGGGGAAATCAGCCTATCCAGTCCTGAAAAATGGGAGGTGCCATGGAGATGTCCAGAATGAATCTGGTCTCCTGCTGCTTGCTCTGGATGGGGGAAACCTGAGTGGAAACATCTGCTGGGTTAGCAGGGCTCCCCCAGGCTGTGCTAAGGCAGGGCACCCCCATGGCTGCTACATCCCAGAGGTCTGTCCATGGGGAAGATCAAGGGCTGGAGCAATCCCATGTGCAGCATCTCCGGGCATAGCTGCCCAGAGATCTCCCCTGCCATGAGCAGCCACTTCCTACATTTCACAGGAAGGAGATTGCTGGGCAGGCTGATGTAATAAATGAGATCTTAGTAGGAGTGACAGAATATTGTTATTTTTAATTAAGGCTGCTTTTCCAGCACAGGAGCTAAGGTGCAGTGGAGGAGAGCCACAGCTGGATGGGCAGAACCACTTGAGACTTGTTCCCAAGCTGTGAGCCAGGCTCTGCAGCTCTGATTTACGGCTTGGCTCTGTACTGTTGTGGTCTCTGGTGTGGGGTCAGTGACTTGGGCTGTCCTCCTGGTTCTGCTCCTGGCTACTGGAATCAGTGCTATGCAGCACAAAGTCCTGGGCCGTCTCCTCCAAGGCTTTGGCCACTGTTTGGGGTTTTACCCTGTTTGCTCAGGACCTATCCTAGAAAGGTTGTGTTGTGTGGAGCCCCTGAGACCCCCCCATCGCAGCCCAAGCTGCTTGGCAACACTGGCAGTGTGTAGCACCCAAGAATTTGTGCACAGCCCTGAACAGACAGAAACAGCCAAGGGCTCTGCTGGGAGCAGTGTCCCAGCCTTCCTGCCCTGATGGGGCAGCAGCAGCCCCTGAGCACAGGAGGCAAGCACCTTGCTGTCCTCAGTAAAGCAACTGGTGAACAGTGCCTGGAGGGAGCAGGGAGGCTCAGTGTTGGGAAGCCTGTAGCCTGTGCCACAGGGCATTGCCCTGCCGAGAGGGAGGGGGCTGGTGGATTTGGGGGTGCTTTTGGGGAAACTGCTTCTTGTAGAGAGCGCTGCTGTACTGCAGCTCCGGGGTCACAAGCCGCCGGCACATGCGCTCTGTCTCCTTGTCCAAGCCCTGCTTGAGGTTATAGCCCAAGATCTTGGCGCTGCCATGCTGCAGTGGCCGCAGGGAAGAGTCCTTGATGTCCTTTGGGGCCACGCTGCCCGTGCCTTGCAGGCAGGTCCTTGCCAGCTCTGCCTGCCTCTGCCGAAGCGCCTTCACCTCCTGCTGCATGCGCTCCCTGCCGATGTCTCGGTCAATCCTTTCCCAGAAGGTCCTGTTGAAGTGGGTGTAGATTTCCCAGTCCAGCCTGTTCCAGTTCTTTATCTTCTCCACGATGGTGTCCGGGAGGGGGGATTTGGTGCTGCTGTCTCTGCTGTTGAGCGGGAAGGAGACGACACTGTCCAGGTCCCAGCACAGCATCTCCTTCAGCAGCACCATGGACTCGTCAAAGTACTCAGAGATGAGGAGCAAGTCAAAGGATGCCTCGATGGCCTCCAGCATGAGTTGAACTCGCTTAGCAGAGACCTCACCATTGGGGTTGAAGCCAAAGTCAAATGTCATGAGGTTCCTGGCATAGTGACTGTCCTTGTTTGCAGGATTGTAGTAAAGGTAGGGGTGGCTGAGGAACTCCTCCAGGCTATGAGCACGGGAGAAAGCCGATGCGCCCTTGTAGTACACAAAGGAGGACTCCATGAGCTGCACAGGGTTCCTTAGGATGGAGAAGTAGACAGCTGAGCGGGACACCACTTTCTGCACCTGTGGAAGAGAAAAAGGTTTTAAAAGGGGAAAGGGACCTGCTTGCTTGCAAGCTTGTGCTCTGCTGGAAAGCAGAAATGCTCTTGGGTTGGTGATGGTGGGTACTGGGGAGGGTTCCAGGATGCAGTTCATCAAAGGGACCTTTTTGCCAGCTCTGGGGACACAGCTGACAGAAGACCTATGGGGAGAGCAGTGATTGCATCTCCCTCCCGCATGGTGCCACAGCTGGGTAGCTTGTCTCCTTGCCTTTCACTTGATCTGTGTGTCCTCAAGTGACATCCAGAAAGGTGGATGGAGGGCACGGCTGACCTGAAGTGATGTGCTTGAGGTGTTCCCATCTTGCAGCTGGTACCCTCTGGGCCTGTCCAGGCAGCAGGACATCTCCAAGGGTCCGCCAGAGAAGAATGAGATGATAGCTGTTGGCTGCTACAGATGGGATCATCTCGGGCCACCATCACAACGATTCAGCAAACAAAAACACCTGGTGGCAAGCCTGTCTCTCTTTAGCCTCATCCCTGAGGAGTTTAGCTCTGCTTAGCTCTGCATGTGTCCCACCTTGCCGCCCACTGGTCCCTCCCTCCCTCCCAGGACACGGTGGCTGTACCCATACCTCTGGCTGCAGGAAGCGCATGTGGTGGCAGAGAATGTTGAAGCGCTGAGGCCTCCTGGGGGAGAAGCCCTGCACAAACCTTGCCAAGAAGTGCCGGGGGTAGAAGAGCTGATTGCCCCCTCCCATGGGGAAGGCAAAGGTGAGGTTGTGTGTCTCACCAAAGCGGAAGAGGATGTTCATGACAGTGCTGCTGGCGCTCTTGTGGACTTTCAGAAAAACAACGTCGGTCTTGGGCTCACATGTCTCCTCTTGAGAGGAGACCCCTCTGGCCTGCTGGTCTTCTCCAAACATCATCTCCTCAACCTTAGAGACTTCTGTCCAGCTTGGGAAAAATTCTCTCTCCAGGTCTCTCTTGTAAAAGTCCTCTGCCTGTGGCAGTTGGGCTGAACTGGGCACCGCGTGTTTAGGTGAGCTTCCCCACTGATAGTGGGGGGAGCCCATGGCTTGAGGCTGAGACTGGCTCTGTACCACCACCTGTGTCATTTTTGGTGGTGATGTTCTCCTTTGCTCCTCAGTGGTCATCCTGTTTGCAAAGATTAGGAGCTTGCTGGTGGCAACACCATCATCTCCCCAAACTCCGGGGATTTCCCCAGGGAGACTTGGAGAGGGACCCTCTCTGGTTGCTTTTCTTAGGCCAGGAAGCTGGGACCTCATCCCTGTGGATGAAAGTTGGGCTTTCTTGCTGCTCTCTGCAGGCTGCCATGTCCAGTGTTCCTCTTGGCTGCCTGGACTTTCCTGTGGAGTCTTCTGGCTGAAGTAGAGATGCATCTGAAAAATGTCTTGCACACTCTCAGCTGAAGTGGGCTCTGGCATGGCTTTTCTCTGCCAGCGTGGGTAATTGTCCTCCCACAGCAGGTTGGGTGTCTGGAGCTGCTTCTGGCTCTGGTCTGTGTTCTGCTGCAGGGCACGCTCCAGCTCACAGTGGCAGCTTCTGTAACAGGGAGGATGTGAGACTCAGCTGCAGAGGATGGAGGGAGTGTGCAAAGAGGACAGCTCCTCTGGCAGCCCGACAACCCCCGCCCTGCAGACATCCCAAAGCATGATCCCCTGTACTTCTTGGGGTAAGTGGCATTGCTGGTGGATGTAGAACTTGACCACTGCCCTGGGAGTTCAGGGTGGGTGCAAGAAGAGAAGAATGGGTGAGCGGTGACGTGCTAATGCCCTTGTCCATCTGGAGGATGGTGGGCTGGTGGGAAAGGGCACAGCAATAGGAGGCAAGGAAAGAGAAGAACGGGTGGCAAGGAGAAGCTGGAGGAAAGCTTGCAGGTGACCCCAGATTGGGAGGACATTCAAGGGCTGTAGGGGTTTAAAGCCAGCCAGGACAAAGCCCAGAGCAGTCTGGTCTGAACCCAGAGCGGGCTCAGCTCTGGTCTGGGTATAAGGGTTGAATGTGAGAGGCCCAGAAGGGCCCTGTCCCACCTGGATTTTCTCTCCTGCCTGAAGAAGACATGGCAATCTTTCAGGAGGGTGCATTTTGAGCCCACCGCAGTGGTCGGGAAAACGCTGGAGATTGAGGTGCAGGTTTGCAATCCTGCTTAAGGACCTACTTGGGAGGCTGCAGCTTCTCCACAACTTGCAGTGTGAACAAGAGGAGGATGAGGAGGCTGAAGAAGGTCCACAGCCAACCTGGCTGGCACCTGTATATCGCTTTCAACTTCCTGCAAGGAAGTAGACATTGCAGACCATTAGACATGTGTGTACAATGCAAAAGGGAAAGACACTTGGAGAAGTTTAACTTTTTTTTTTCTTTTCCCTAAGATAAGGTCAGTTTTTTACAGGTGGAAGAGGTACAGAGGTAGCAACAACCAAAGAAGCTCAGAGGCTGTACTCGAGCAGTGTAGCCTGGTGGAAATTTCCATCTAGGACAATGATATCACACCAAAAGGTAAACAGTGATAACTACAATGCTCTGGGTGCTCAGGAGCACCTCGCTGGCACAGCCTTTGTTTTCCCTGCTCACCCTTCTCTCCACACCTGCCACTGTGGGTGGCTGCCAGCTGTGCAGGCTCCAGCTGTGGCAGCAGATGTGACGCTGCCTTGAAAGTCCCCAGATGTGCCCCTCTGCTGTGGAACTTGGCCCTGAAGTTTGTGCTGAAGCTGTCCAGAAGGCAGTAAAATCAGGATAAAATGGCACATGTAGCATGAGAGGCTTTTGCCTCAGAGGCTGAATGAACTGCAGCTGGACAATGAGCTTCTAAAAGCCTCAGCTGCTTTCCATGGGTAGCTCCTTCACAGCTTTCTCTGTTTAACATGCCAAGATGTGATTGGGAGTGTGGGTGTCTTGGGGAAGAGTTAAATACTTGATTGAAGCATCAGAAAGATGTCCAAGATACACTTGAAACTGATGAGCATCAACTCTGCCCCATAGGGCAGGTGGCAACTTGAAGCCTTTGGGTGCAGACAGGCTACAGCTGAAGAGCCTCTGCATACCAGACACTCTGTGTTGTCCCTTCCAACAGTGAAAAAAAGGCTGCGAAAATGGATGCAGCACCCCAAAGACACCTTTGGCTGCAGGAGCTCAGCAGCAGAGCCACAGCAGCTGAATCTTGTCCATCGCACTTTACACTGATGCCCAGTGACAGGGCAAGGGGCAATAGGCACAAACTAGGACATGGGAAGTTTCACTTAGATACAAGGAGAAACTTCTTTACCGTGAAGGTGCTGGAGTTCTGGAGCAGATAGCCCAGGGAGATTGTGGAGTCGCCTTCTCTGGCAACTTCTGAAACCTGCCTGGATGTTGTGATCCTGGTCAACCTTCTCTGGGTGACCCTGCTTTAGCAAGAGGGTTGCACTAGATAATCTCCAGAGGTCCCTTCCAATTCCTACCATGCTGAGATTCTGTGTTTAATCCTCCCATACCTGCTCAGTGGATGCAGCCCATCCCCAGTGTTGGTCACTGAAGCCTGATGTCCCTAGCTGCGTCTCACTGCTGCTGGCAGAGAGGGAATGCCTGGGACGTTGCTTGGCAGCAGGTGCTGATCGATGGCAGTGCTACTGCAGACCTCCACCTCCTTTTCCCCCTCTACCCGAAGCAGAGAGGACAACCTGCATCCCTCCGACCCGTGCCCCTTCCCTTCTCGGACACAAGGCAGCGCTGAACACGACATGTCTGCGTGTCAGTGCCCCACTCTTGAAACGGCTGCGTCGGGAAAGACCCTGAGGACTCCAGCGCTGCAGCCTGGTGTGCAGCAGCACTGCCCCAGCTGCTGCAGGCACATGTGGAATGGCTACCCCAAAACGCTCTGCCCCAGCAAAAGGGCACTGCTGCAAAACCAAGCCTGTCTTGTCCATCCTCTCCAACGCAGAAGCTGTGTAAGAGTTCCCCTCGCTCGTTGGGTTCACTGCGTAAAAGGCTTCTCCTGCCATGCAGCTCTGCTCCAGAGGTGAGTCAAAGCTGATATTTTGCTGCCTAGTGTGGAAGGGAGCAGTGCTGCCTTTGGAACCTCACTAGAACAGACTAGCCCCACCAACCCAGACCTCCCTGTACTGATGTGGACCAGAAGTGCTCCTCTGCCCATTCTTACCAATCTCAATCTCCAGCTTTAATCTCCAAGTATTTCTCAACACAGAGGATCCTGGTAGAACATAACCTCTGGGTAGGCTGGAAATAGAATTTAACTTAAGGAAATTCTATTTTACTTAAGTAAATGAGGAATCCACTTACGTGATCAAATACCTTCTGAATTTCAGCATGGTGAGCTGGAGCCTTGGCTGGGGAGCTGGTGGTTATCGTCAGACTGGGAGAATGGAAAGCAAACACCCACAGCTTGGCTTGTGTGCCCACGGCTTGTGGCCCCTCCCCGGGGAGGGGGGGGTTGCCTAGGACAGGGAACCTGCAGCAGACCTTCCCACCCATGCCCTGTTCTCCAGAGCCTTCCCCAGGCTGACCAACCTCTGTTGCAGTAGAACAACGACATGGCCTTGGACTCAAGAGCTACTGGCAGTAAGCTGCCATGGACAGTGGTGGCTATTGTGTCCGTGTGCTTGTGGACACTGCAGGATGTGGCTATGTCACTCATGTCTGTGTCCCTACATTACTCCTTGGTTTCACCCTTGGCTTTGGATGTTCCACTTTGACCCTTCATGTCCTCCTGTTCTGCTCTTTGTGGTTGTCTCTTCCCTTTTCATGTCCTGCTTTTACTCCTTTGCAAAGATGAAGACAGAGGTGGTTTGGCTTAGCTCTTGATAATCCTTATGCTGGTACAAGTCTTTAGGTCTGCACTGCCGTGCAGGCTGGGTCACACCTGCATGGTATGGAGTTAATTCTCTCCAACACACCTTGGCTCCATCCACCCTGGGCTGGGGTTATCCGATCCTTGGCTCCCTTCTTTGCTTCCCCTCACCATACTCACTGCTCCAGGCACAGCATTTAACCACCTGTGGCTCCAGGCACCATGATCTTAACAAGGTAATGTCTTCCAATCCATGTTCCTCCAAATCAGCAAAGTCCTCAACACCCTGTGATGTGCTAGGATGACCAGCAGCAGGACAGCCTTGCTAGGAAGCCAACTGTTTTCTAGTACCTGTAGGAAACTGGTCACTGGGTCTGCTGCTTGCTGGCTGGTGGACAATGTAAGACAACTTAGAGGAGAACTGGGAAGCTGCCATCTATGATGGAAGTCCATTAAGTGGTTTTCTGACCAGGGTCTCCTCCCTTTTCAGTCGTTTTTCCTTCACATCCTTCCCCTTCAAAGCTCATCCCAGTATTCTGCACAGTATCATCAAGACACAACCATGGCTTTGTGTGACCAGAGGCCCTAAGCCACAGGTGGCAGGAGCACATGCTTCTTGTATTTGGGTATCAGACACCTTGGGAGGTGATGGAGATGGAGGATGTGTGGCTGTCATTTGTGCCATAAGGACTGTGCAACACCCATTCTGCAGCACCAGGCTCCCCGTGTTCCTCCTGGCACAGGTGGAGAGACCCTTGCAGTTCAGCTGTCCCTTCACTGTGCCCATGGGTCTCAGGAAATGCATACCAGACAGATAACTCACTTCCAGCCCAGACCTGGGCTTTCTCAAGGGACAAAAGGGCCCAGCTTCCTTCCTCCCCCTCACCCCGGTACCAGCAGGTGCTGCCTCTCCCTGTGGACCTCATCAAAACCACAAGTTTACTGTGGGGCTGGCATGTTCTCCACCCATCCTGCACTCTGGCTTTCTACCCAGGCTGGCAGCTTATCTGGGAGTCTGGAACTGGCTGACAGCCAGGACCCAGCTCACTGTTGGCAGGGATCAAGCCCACTGAGACCCAGGGTTGCTGCTTCCCCCTCTCCTTCCTTCAGCACAAACCTCCCCCATGCAATCTGAGCTGGAGAAGCCTACTTGGGAGACCACGGGGATGTGCAGGAGGTGACTGAGGGGTCTCTGAGCATCCTCGTGGAGCACTGGGTCCAGCTCTGGAGTCCTCAGCACAACAGGGACATGGACCTGTTGGAGCGGGGCCAGAGGTGCCCCACAGAAATGATGCAAGGACTGGAACCCCTCTGCTCTGAGGCCAGGCTGAGAGAGTTGGAGTTGTTCAACCTGGAGAAGAGAAGGCTCCAGGTAGACCTTCTTGCACCCTTCCAGTGCTTAAAGTGACTGATTTGAAAGCTGGAGACAGCTTTTGAGCGGGGCCTGCTGTGACAAGACAGAAGGTGTTTGGTTTAAACTAAAAGAGGGAGATGTAGATTAGAAGGAAGAAAATTTTTGCTCTGAGGGTGGTGCAGCACTATCCCAGGTCTCCCAGAGAGGTGGTAGATGCCCCATCCCTGGAACCATTCCAGGGCAGGTTGTTTGGGGCTGTGAGTGTGACCTGGACAGGAAGGGGCTCTGCTTTTGGACCAGTGTCTGAGTGCCTTGGTGAAGAGAGCAGCCCTCTGAGGTTACACCCAGGGATCTCTCCTTCTCTGCAAATGCTGGAACAGGAGTTAGGCCATGGGCAAGCAAACCTGTCTTTTTGCAGCTGTGTCTCTTAAGAAGTGAAAGGTGTCCTTGTAGGAGGGATTGGACAGCTGGATCCTGCTGGGATGACCTAATGGGCTCATAGCTGTTGTGAATACATGAGGACTGTTCTGGTGGTGCAGAGCTGCCCTAGGTGAGTATTATCCTCATAGAGTCATGCTAAAGGGTGCATGCAGCACCCTGGCTGCTGTGATCATTCATTGGCTGGGTATGGGCTGATCTCAGCAGCAGGCAGATGAAGTGCACCAAAGACTGCTAATGATAGAAGCCTTCAGTCCCTTCCCACTCCACATCCCTATACTCATACCAGTGCTTAAGATGACAAAGCTCCTTAAATTCCTGAAGAAGCCATTGGCTGGAGGGGGAAAAGCAAAGTGCTACAGCAAAGCCATACCTAGGGTTAAAGTTTTCCTGGGAAAGGCCAGGAGTTAAAAACCATCCTGATTTCATGTTAGAGGAGCCTGGAAGACTTCCAAAGAAGCTCAGCTGAGAGGGGCTGAGGAGCTTTCCCACAAGGAAGGACTGGTGGCACTGGCTGCATCTGCAGTGGAAGCTCTGGTACCTGAAGCCAGAGTTGCCTGTTTTGAGGCTGCTGTCCTCCTGCTTCACGCAGGTAGCTGGACTTAGAGGACCTGTAGGGTATACTGGGATAAGCCAGGGAGGGCATGTTCTTTGTTTGGCTGAGTCCCATTCCTTATCCAGGATGATTACAAGGTCCTATTTCCTACTGTTGGTCCCTGCTTTGTCTGTTCTTGCCTATGCTACCTGCCCAGGCTCCACTGACCTGTCTCTCATTGCACGTTCACAACACTCTATCAGGTGAACCTTAAACTCACCTCAATCTCTTGTTGCAGGTCCTTCTTAATTCACCTGTGTGCTCTGCTAGCCCAGATAGGCCAATAACATCCTGGGCTGGATCAGGAATAGAGTGGCCAGCAAGACCAGGGCAGTGATTGTCCCCCTGTACTCAGCACTAGTGAGGCTGCACCTCGAGTACTGGGTTCAGTTTTGGGCCCCTAACTCCAAGAAGGACACTGAGGTGCTGGAGTGTGTCCAGAGAAGGGCAACAAAACTGGTGAAGGCTCTGGAGGTCTGGTGAGGAGCAGCTGAGGGAACTGGGGTTGTTAAGGCTAGAGGAGGCTGAGGAGAGATGGGCTCTCTACATCTCCCTGAAAGGAGGTTGGGGAGAGGTGGGGATCAGTCTCTTCTTCCTAGTATCAGGTGATAGGACAAGAGTAAATGGCCTGAAATTGTGCCAGGGGAGGTTTAGGTTGGAGATGAGGAAAATACTCATTCTTGCAAGAGTGGTCAGGCATTGGAACAGGCTACCCTGGCATGTGGTGGAGTCACCAGCCCTGGAGATGTTCAAAAACCCTTGTAGACATGGCACTCTGGGACATGGTTTAATGGCCATGGTGATGTTAAGTTGATGGTTGGACTTGATCTCAGAGATCTCTTCCAACCTTAATGATTTTATGATTCTTTCTAAGGTCTCCAGTTGCCCAGTGTTGCTGCATCCTGCCACCTTGCAAGAAGTGTCCAAGCTAGCAAAACAGGCACAGAAGTACAGCTTGAGCTGGTGCACAAGACTCTCTCTTCAAATTCATTGGTCTGATCTCTGCACAGCTGAATTCTGCAGGCTGCTGGGGCTGTCCCCCCTCATGTTGCTTCCTCACTTTTCTCCCCTCATCTTTGCTTCTTTGCAGCTTTATTTCGATATGGTGCACACTGTGCTTCAGCAAGGACTTCTGTCCAGAGCTGTCTACTCACACCTGTTCCATTTGGCCATCTCATTTGTACCCTGTCTGGCTGAAGCTTGCTGGATCTCAAAGGGAGGTAAGAAGACAAAAGGTTTGTGTGTGTCTCCCCAGCAGAGAGTCAGCCCCAAGCGCAGTGACTCATTGGGGCAATCAGGATCTGGGATATCCCAGTCACCCAGCTCTGCAGGCATTCCTGCAAAGCCTCTGATGGAGAAAAACTTCAGAGAGGGACAAGTTTTCTACCCACCACCAGCAAACTCTTTGTGTGGCTTTTATGATTGCTTTTCAGAGCAGTTTCCAAGCAGATCTACTCACAGAGAGACCATGGCAGTTTCTAGATGACTTTTTTTTTATCCTGGGGAATCCAATTCATTCTGTTATCAGCAACCTGCAAGTTTGCTTTGCAAGTCATTCTGAAATCTATCATGCCCTGGGCCTCCCCTTCCGCTGCTGGGTAGTGGCAGGTCCATTAGTGCCTGCCCAAACATACTTAGTGAATTTGACACCTATGGGGAGCAAGCAGGGCATGCCCACTCAGTTAGCTCCCAGTCACCTCAACAGATCACCTGGGACATTGAGGCTAGCCTACTCTGGTAGCATGGCCATCAACACTATCTCTCTCTGAAAGGATGCTCAGGAAGAGTGGGAGCTGGCTGGGAAGTTGGAAGTGAAATGTGGAGAGAGAGGAGGCTGAGGGGGGAATAATATGACCAGCAGGACTAGAGAGTGGATTCCCCCCTGCACTCAGCTCTGGTAAGGCCACACCTCAAATACTGTTTTCAGTTTTGGGCCCTCACTCCAAGAAGGACACTGAGGCCCTGGAGCATGTCCAGAGAAGGGCAACAAAGCTGGTGAAGGGTCTGGAGAACAGGTGTGGGGAGGAGAAGCTGAGGGAGCTGGGCTTGTTTAGTGTGCAGAAGAGGAGGCTGAGGGGACACCTTCCCACTCTACAATTCTGTGAAAGAAGGTTGGAGCCAGGTGGGGGCTGATCTTTATTCCTCAGTAACAAGTGATAGGACAAGAGGAAATGGCCTCAGGTTGCACCAGGGGAGGTTTAGGCTGGATATTAGAAGAATCTTCTTTGTTGGAAGGGTTCTCAAGCCCTGAAACAGGCTGTCCAGGCAGGTGGTTGAATTTCTATCCCTGGAGGCATTTAAAAAAAGTGGAGATGTGGTGCTGAGGGACATGGCTTAGCACCAGCCTTTGTAGAGTTGGAGAATGGTTGGACTCAATCTTAAAGGTCTTTTCCAGCCAAAGTGATTCTGTGATTCTTCAACATGAGATCTGAGTCCAGGAGCAGTGCTGATATGCTGCAGCTGCTGGGCTGTACAGAATCCCCACTGGTGAAGGGACCTTGTGCCTGTGCCAGCAGCAGGCAGAACTCCTCTTGCCTATGGAGGCTGGAGAACACTGGGATGTGTGCCTGCTTCTGGCTGTGTGCTGCTGGGCTGCCTTGGGACTTTGGCCTTAATCATACACTTATTTGTTCTTTAATCTTGGTCACCTTATCAGACGCCTTTGAACAACCAAATACATCTCCACTCACCTTGGGAACAGGCTTTGACATTTCTTTTCAGTTGGTTTTGTTTCCTTGTCAGAGACCTCTGAGAGATTAGAATGATCCTTCACAAACCTGGGCTTTGTCTTGAAGCCTCTGAAGCCTGCAGTGCCAGCAGCACCCGGGCACAGAAAGATTTGTGTGTGTTAGTGTGACTTCACCATTAGACCAGATCCCTCAGGGCCTTGTAGAATCTAGGACCTTCAGAACAATTCCTAATGACTGTCCACATCTTCCCTGAAGACACTAGGTTATGTGTTACTAGGAGGACTTTAGCTGGTCTGCTGTTGATGTCTGGAAGCAGAAATCAAAGTGGTCATCTCAGCCATGAGATGCCATGGGCTGACTTCAGGAGAGGTGGAGAGAAGCAGCTCTCCCATGGGTAAATTTCATGCATTTTCTTTTGCTTCCATTGCCTCTAGCCTGTCACTGGGCACCACTGAGAAGAACCTGGCTCCCTCATCTTCATTCTCTCCTTTCAGATGTTTCTACAAATCTGTGAGGTCCCCCTGAGACTACTCTTCTCCAGGTTGAACAGCTGCAGCTCTCTCAGCATCTCCTCATGTGAAAGATGCTTCAGATCATTGCATTTGTGACCTTACATTGAACTGGCTCAAATAAGTGCACCTCTTTTGTACTGGGGATCCCAGAGCTGGACCTACCACTGCAGGTGTGGCCTCACCAGTACTGAGTATACTGGGAAACAGTCTCAAGCTGTGCCAGGGGAGGTTTAGGCTCGAGGTGAGGAGAAAGTTCTTCACCGAGAGAGTCATTCGCTACTGGAATGGGCTGCCCAGGGAGGTGGTGGAGTCACCGTCCCTGGAGGTGTTCAAGGCAGGTTTGGACGTGGCACTTGGTGCCATGGTCTGGTCTTGAGGTCTGTGGTGGTGGGTTGGCCTTGATGATCTTTGAGGTCTCTTCCAACCTTGCTATACTGTGATACTGTGAAAGGAGGCTGCTTCCAAGTTCAGGAAGCTGTGTCTGACCTGGGAATGGTTAAAGATGTCTTTAGGGCTAGTAGGAGCATTGAGCAGCTGCATCTGATCTGGAGGTCTGGGTAAGTGCTGGGTCCAGCTCATGCTCTGCCTTGGCCAGTGCCTGGTGCCCACAACAAAACAGTGGAAATGGTTTTCAGGTGAATCCTGTCTAGGAAAGCCACACTGCCTGAGGGAAACCAACTGGAGCAGGCATTCGCGGAGCAAATGGCTTTTGAAAGAAATCAGCAGGTAAACAGGGTGGAGACCTCGTGGTCTGATGCCACCTCCTATTTATAGCAAGGGTGCCTAGATAAATGTCGTTGCCTCACCCACTGAAAAATGCCAAACAAAACGGAGTGAGATCTAGGAGAGATTTTATGGTTTCGAGGAAAGCTGCAGCATTGACACAGGGGCACAGAACACCTGCCCCAAAGGCAGAGGTGTGTGAGTCACCCTGGGCTCACCTCTCACTCAGGAGTATTGCCTGGGTTATGGAGGGAAGCTCAGGGTCATCTTCTGCAGATGGTGGCAAGGTGAGCTGCTCTGCTGAGTCTCAAAGGGGAGAATCCCTTGCATAGCTGCCCTGCTGATTGAGATGTCCTTGCAGGGCCATGGAAAAATCAGTGTCTTGCCTTCTGGTGAGGAGATCAGAAGAAGGAAGACATTGGCAGCTTGAAAACATCTCTCCATAGATTTGGGAGCTGCAGGTGGGGTGGAGGACTGCTGTATGTCACTGGCAAAGGAAAGACAGAGAACATCAGATGACGACCTTGGACATAGCCAGCACCGTTCCATGCTGTCATCAATGTGCATGCACTCATATTTTGGCTCTTCTGCATCAATTTCCATGCAGCAGATGCTGAATGGTTCCTTTGTTCATACCCAGCCACAGCCACTGAGAGTTGTCACCCTTCTCTGCACAAGGACCTCAAACCCCAGGAGCCTACTGCAAGTGTTAAACCTTTGCTTCTCCGAGGAAGAAGGGTGTGGAGAGCCTTTCAAGTTGCCCTCCTACAAAAAAACTGAAGTGCCCACCTCTGCAGCTTTCTTCTGGGTAAGAAAGGATTCAAAACTCAGAACTTTTTACTGCTTGTCCCTGCAGGGGTCATCAAAGCAGCATGGAAATGGCCAGTAGCTGCCCGGAGAACAAGTACAATAAAGTATTTCCTGATCAGAGCTACTTTTTGCAGGAACAAAGACCCTGAGATTTGCATTTCCTAACCCCAGTTGTGAGGGAGGAATCTCTTGACATGTCCAAGGTATTTTCAGGACAAGAAAATTAAATTCCAGGCCTGGGAATCCTGCAGATGAGCTGAAGAAATCTACAGGAAGCCTCACTTCTCCATTCTGATTTTCCACCAGCACATATTGGTCTGCCCCTTCACTCTAAGAAGGAAGGACTTGTGAAGTCAATCCTCACAGAAAAGCATTCAGACCTGAGTCGTATTTGTCCCATCCGCTTCTTGGTCTCCAGAGAAGGAGACTCCACAGCGTCTCTGGGCAGCTTGCTGCAGGGCTCAGGCACCTTCACAACAAGGAAGTTTTTCCTTAGGTTCAAGTGAAACCTCCTGGGTTCTGGTTTGTAGCCATTGCCTCTTGTCCTATCACTTGCAACCACTGAAAAGAGCCCAGAGTCATCCTCCTGACCCCCACTCTTTATCTACTGATCAGCATTGCTCAGATCCATCTCGGTCTGCTCTTCTCCAGGCTAAACACCCCAGCTCCCCTAGCCTTTCCTGTCCCCTCAACATATTTGTGATCCTCTGCTGGACTCTTTCCAGTAGTTCACTGTCCCTCTTGAACTGGGGAGCCCAGAACTAGACCCAGTACTCCAGGTGTGGCCTTTCCAGGGGCAGAAGAACCTTCCTTAACTTGCTGTTCACT
Organism: Ramphastos sulfuratus; assembly: GCA_013399055.1. Lineage (NCBI taxonomy): Eukaryota > Metazoa > Chordata > Aves > Piciformes > Ramphastidae > Ramphastos > Ramphastos sulfuratus. The sequence goes on along the minus strand of WBNM01015571.1, from coordinate 138,397 downwards.
CTCTTCTTAAGTGTTTGCTTAGAGCGGCAGGTGTAGTTCTGGCTTCTGCTGGGATTCCCAAGATCTCTGCTTGGTTCTGTCACAGCCCAGCTCCCATTAAAGTTCTAGATAAACCACATTTCCTTCAGGACAGAGCTGACACAGAAGACAGTCAGGGCTTGAATGCTAACAAGATCACTGCTGCCTCTCCTAGAGCAGCAAAGTCCCACTGTGCAAAACTGCCTGAGGTTTATGCTTGATTTCCATCTGCAGCTGCAATGATCACACTGATTTGGATGTCAGTGTCCCGTGAGACACTGTAGGTTAGTTTAGAAGCAATGAGGAGAGTTGGGCAGAGGTGAGCTTCATGAAGTTCAGCAAGGGCAAGGTCCTGTACCTGGGGAGGAATAACCAACTGTGCCAGTAAAGGTGAGGGGGTTGGCCTGCTGGGAAGCAGCAGTGTGGAGAAGGATGTGAGAGTGCTGGTGGACAACAGGACAGCCAGGAGTCAGCAATGTGCCCTCATGGCCAGGAAGGCCAACAGTATTCCAGGATGCATTAAGAAGAGTGTGGAGTTTCTTCTCCTCTACTCAGCCCTGCTGAGGCCACATCTGGAGTATTGTGTCCAGTTCTGGGCTCATCAGTTCCAGAGGACAGGGAACTACCAGAGAGAGTCCAACAGAGGGTTTGTGAAGGTGCTGAGTGGACTGGAGCCATCTGTCTTAGGGGGAGACATTGAGAGACCTGGGCCTGTTTAGCATGGAGAAAAGCAGACTGAGGGGATTTTATAAATGCTGATCAACATCTGAAGGATGAGGGATAAAAGGGTGGGACTGGGCTCTTTTCAGGGGTGCCCAGTGGCAGGACAAGGGGCATCAGGCGCAAAATGGAATACAGGAGGTTTCATTTGAACTTAAGGAGAAACCTCTTTGGTGTGAGGGTACTGCAGCCCAGAGAGACTGTGAAGTTTCCTTCTCTGGTGACTGTCAAAACCTGCCTGCACATTGTGATCCTGAGCAATCTGCTCTGGATGTTCCTGCTCTAGTTGAGGTTTGGACTAGTTGATCTCCAGACATCACTTCAACCCCTCACCATTCCCTGATGCTATGAAGTAAGTCACAGGAGTGTAAACCTTCGTCCTCCACAGCTGAACCGTGAACACCTGCCCACAAGCTCCTGCAGGCACTGGAGCTGAGATGGAGGAGCACAATGCAGCATTGTAATCGTGCTGAGGCAGCAGGTCAGGGTGGAAGGGAGGTTGCAGCACTGCTAGTGGAGAGCTGCACCCCATGCAGAGCCAGCTCTGACCATTGTGTTTGAGCAAGGGCTGTTCAAACAGCACTAGGTATGTGCTGGGCCAAGGCTGCCCTTGCCATTTCTTGTTGCCACTGGCAGGTCAGAGGTTCAAAGAGACAGATTCAGGTCCAGAGTCTATGTGTGAGGAGAGCTGTGACTCCTCAGAGGTATGAGAGGGTCTGGGAACTGAGAACACTGTGCTGTGGTCACAAGAGCCAGAGTGGGTGCTGCATGTAGACATGTGGGGCAGGAGGAGAAGAATGAAGTGGATGCAGGAGCCGTGAGGATGTGTTGAGGAAAAGGAGCACAATCACCTCGTCTCCTTCATGCTTGAGCACAGATATTCTGCTCTTGCACCATCTGCATGGCTACCTTCCTCCTGCCCTGACGTCTCTGATATCCTTTCTCATCTTGCTGCTGGGCCTGCAGAGCTCTCTCCCCAATGGAGTCCGCTGACACATTTTCCCAAGAGGGGCCAAGGGCACAACTGCTGCCCAACCATAGTCCTATAGAAGCCAATTTGCTAAAGAATGTGGGGGTGGAGCTCTTTGTCTGCTGTGAGCTTGCACGTGAGTGGTTTACCAAGTCCCACTGGTAGACTCTTCTGCATCCAGCAGAGCAAGGGCATCCCTGGTTGCACCTCTGAAGACTGATAGAGGTGGTTCAGAGAGAGAAAGGGGGTACCACGAGTGAAGGTGCATCCCCTCTAACACACAGCAGTTGCATAAGTGTTCCAAATACCAGATCTTGCAGATGTTAAAAAATCCCCTCCTCCAGACCTCCTGCTGCAGCCCTGGCCAGGGTAGGTGTGTATTTGCTCAGCAAGCAGCTGCTGTTTGCACAGAGGGGATTCAGTAGACTACAGCTTGGTTGAACTTTGTTCCTGGAATCATGTATTACAACTTGTGTTCCCTCACCTCTGCTGCCTTGGCTTTAGATCCCTTTCTCTGACATAGGCCAAGGGAATGACCTTCCTATGGGCCATTTATTTCTGTCTTTGATGCTTCAGGTTTTTTTCCTTATGCTTGTCTTCTGTATCTTCTGCAATGTGTTGACCCAGGGCATCCAGCAGGACGCTCTGGAGAGGCTTCTGCCCACCAGACACAAAGCTAGGTAGAGCTGACACATTCTTTGGTGCCTCTCCCTGGGATGCTGTAAGGAGACAAGAGCTGGTATTCAAGAAAAATAATTCACTGTGAAGTGGCCTCAGATTGCATGAGCAGATGTTTAGGTTGGACACTGGATGAAACTTCTTCACTGAAAGGGTTCTTAAACCCTGGCACAGGCTGCCCAGGGACGTGGTTGAATCCCCATCCCTGGAGATGCTTTAAAGACGTGGAGCTGTGGTGCTGAGGGACATGGTTTAGCACCAGCCTTGGCAAAGTTAGAGAATTGTTGGACTTGATCTTGAAGGTCTTTTCCAACCAAAACAATTCTGTGATTCTGCAATTCTATGAAATAAGTCTGAGGGAAATGCAGGTGTTGTGTGATGCTGATCCAAGGAAGAAGCCTGCAGCCATGGGGGTTTATATTGCCACTACTGGTTGTGGTCATGCAGCAGTGTGGGCTCCAGACCCCTTTTTCCCCCCTACTGAAGAGATCATCTATATTGAAGGTAACCCAAGTGAAATACTTGCCCAGTGAGGCTCAGCAGTACAACTAACTGGGAAGCAGGGAAGAACTGGAATAGAAACTGCTGCAAACAGCCTATTGGGACACCAAATCCCAGCACGAGCCTTCCCCTCTTCAGATTTGTTGAGCACATCTTTAAAAAGGCAGTTTGTCAATAAGGAGAATGCAGGCCCCAGTTGGGAAGGACTTGAGCAGTAAGAGAAACTGAGCCCTAGGAGCACTTCAGGCTGCTTGTCATTGGAAGGAGAAAAGGGGAAAGCCATAGATATATGCATGGCTTCAAGCGGTGTGGGACAAATTACAGCCATGAGGTCAGATCACAAAGAATGAAAGAGCTCTACCGGTCTCTGTGTAGCTGAAGTGGTTTCCATCAGCCTTGGAGACCATCTCTGGAGGCTGATATGTGGTGCCACGTGTGGTAGCTCCAGGGAGGGGCTGGCATGATGTCACTCCAGAACAGCACCTGTGCCCCAGGGAATGGATATTAGAGTTCAGAGACTGCACTGCCATTGCCCTTTTATTGATGCAGACATGCCCTTTCAGATGTTCCTCAGCCACTCTGTGACCATTATTTTCCTTTGAGCAAATGAACACCAGGAGACCTTTCTCCATCTTTACACTGCTCCTTAACCTTAGCTAATCTTACAGATCACAATCATAGGATCATAAAGGTTGGAAAAGACCTCTCAGATCATCACATTCAACCTTGAGATCTTAAAGATCTCCTCTATTTTCCCTTCCATTATCGAAGTCTTTAAGTAAGAGATGTGTGTGCACAAGTTGAGACAGGAACTGTCCACAGGTCTGAACTCTCCATGGAGGTGGCCCAGCCAGGGTAGAATGTCCCTGTTACAGCAATCCAGCCATGGCACATCTTCTGCCTTTCCCTCCTCTACCTTTCTGCCCCCACCTCTTTTATTTTTAAGCAGTCACCTGTGACCAGAAGAAATTTCACCGTGGCTGCTGGATAAACGAGCAACCTGTACTTTGGCATTTGTCGAGCACAGTGGATTGAACCCAGACCTGCTTCAAGTGCCTATGTCTCTCCTTTAAAATCAGGTCAGCTTGACTTGCAATCAGTTAATCCTTTAATTCAGCCTTCATTGTGGAAGGTGGGAATAGCACCAGGCAAGTGGATGCCCTCCCTGAGCCAGCATGTCCTCTGCCACATCCATAGCATACTTTCTGCTACCTCTGGTACAGTGAGGTCACTTGGCCTCTGAAAATGTCTACCTTTCTGGAATAATAGAGAAGCCCAGACTGAACTTTAAGGGGGCTAAACCACAGCAAAATGGTTCCTTCTTTCATCTTCTCCAATTCGTTAGCTCCTCCATCACAGATGGAGCCTGCAAAGTGTTAGTAACACAAATATTACACTAAGGAGTAAAAAGATGATTGCTCTTCTGGTGTAATATGCTACCTGGAGGAGCTGCTTAATGCTGTGCCCTTAAAGTCTGTGCTAGCATCCCTTGTGTTAGACAAGGAAGGAGCCACAGTTGCTAGTTCCAGCTTCCCTGGAGCCTGCTGTCAATTACACAAGTCCACGTCCTTGACTGAAGGACAGCCTGGTTTTTTCATGGGGATTTCCCACCGAAATGGGAATGTGCAAGAGGAACAAGTTTCTTGTTTGTGATAGCATCTCCAAGAAGCCTTTCCTGCTGTTTGTTCATGTTATTTCTCCAGGACATGTTTATAGAAGACAGTGTTGATGTCAGCTCAGGGCTGCGGGACTCCTGAGGGTCAGCCCTCAGTAGGAACATTTGGTTCAATGGAAAAATCTTCACTGCTGCCTACAAAAATAACTGGCCAGGAAAAAGTGGGCTGCATGTGGCCTGAAATACAGGCTCACTGCCATACTAGAGACTCAAGGACTTGTTTTCTATCCCCTGGTTTAACTAGGAGATAGTTTTGTCTTGTTTCCTCCTGCATGCCATGGTGCTGCAAGGTCTGCCCGTTCCTAGAAGGATGGGGAGCCCAGTATGATGGTAGAGCTGGGCAAGCAGAGGACTTGTCCATCACTGCCTCCATGCAAGGTGAGCAGGATGGACCCTAGGATAGCAGCCAGGGTCAGCCCAGACTCCAGATCCCCTGGGAAGCTGGTGGTGACAAGGCACATCGGAGGCTGGGATCAGATCTGGGGACTATAGCAGAGCTGGATGCAGCCTGGGGACCACTAAGCAAGTCTGCAGTGACCCAGCAGGTCCAAGGGCAGACCTGGATCAACAGGGCCATGGCCAGACAGGGACAGAGCTGTAGTGGAATTGGGGAGCAGTGCTTCCCCAGCATTGAGCAGACAGGGGCTATGGGCTCAGCATGAATGGGCTCCTGGAGGCTTGTCACTGGGAGTGCCTGGTGAAGCTGAAAATGAAGGAGCACGGTGGTTTAAGAGCTGGTGACATCATTGGTGAAGAACGTCTCTTGCAACACTGCACAGCTGACCACTCTGTCTCCAAAGCTTGTTCTCTGCCCTCAGCAGGTAGTGTTCATGGCAGAACAGTGTGTGTGTTGGGGGTGGGGGAGGATAGAGTTAGGGAGGGGGAGGCTTCTGCTTGCAGCAGGCACCACTGGCAGGTACAGATGATGGGAGAAGGGTGTTGGTGATCAGAAGGGTGAGTGTTGAAAGGCAAAACCTCTGGTGGAGGGGAGAGCAGCAGATCTCAAGTCCTGCATAGATACAGCTGTGCTGAGACCTTCAGTCACTCAGTGGCCAGGCTCCCCAGAAATTTGTTTTCCTTTTTCATCATAACTCAAAGCTGGTAGCACAAAGCTGTTCCTCCTCACGCATCACCCTTTGTCTGTCACATAACTGAGCACAGCCCCACCTTGCACAACTTTTAGCTAAATGTCTGAAGCAGGAAGGTTTTCTGGTTGGTTCCTTATTCTTGCAACAGTTTCCAGCAGCTGTCAGGGCCACATCACTCTCTAACTGGACCTTCCCATCACTTCTTCCAGTGCTGAGGGACCTGTATGAGAAGACAGTGTAGGCAAGGGCCTGAGGGATGATGCAGCTGGGCCTCTGTGTCCTGTAGATCACCCTACCCTAGGGCTCCCAGCCTCAGCCAGACCTGTGCCCTGAAACCCCCACACCTCTGCCTAGGATTTCCTTTACTCCTGTGGCTGGAATTGTCAAGAGGATTAAAATGCCATAGGAATCAAAAAGCTTTTGGGGGATGTGTGTTGAAATCTGCTCAGCTTGGCCTTTTGCTCCCCTCCCTGTGCTCCTCCCAAAGCTCTTAGTAGTCCCAAGATTTTTATTATTTTCCACATTGCAAAACAGTAATTACTGGAAAGGCTGAAGTGGTTGTTTGAGAGCCAGAGTCCAGCAGTGCCTTCAGGCCTGTGCCAGCCCTGGGCAATGAGGACAGGAGGAGCTTCTCCCCTCAGATTTTGTCTTGATAAGAACATCCTGATCAATGCCCAGGAAATAAATTCCTTTGCTGCTTGGAGGAGAGAGGAGGAACTGAAAGGTGAAACCTGCCTGTGGGCCTCTCAGAGAGCACTGGGCAGGGGAGATCTTTTCCTGATGATATGGTGGTCACTGGCACTGGCAGGGAAGAGATACTCTCCCAGATGCTGGATCTGGTATTTAGTCAGTGGGGGTTTACTTGGCAATTGACCTCTAAAGGGTGAGATGTTTCTATGGCTTGTGACTGCTGCACTGCCAGGTCTGTGGTTGAAAATCTCAAGAACAGAAGGAAAATTAATTTAACTAGAGTTCAAAGGGTCTCCAATAAAGACTAAGCCTTGCTTAGTCTTGCTGTTATTCTGAAGCCTTATTTCCATTAATTCCCTTTAATGCTGCTTTAAAATTACAAAGTGGAAGGGAACGCTGCCAGCAGATTTGCTGGTGCTTTCAAAACAACTGTTAGTCAATAAGGAACTGTATTGGCCATAATGTGAAGGGCTTGTGTAACAGGGTGTAGTTGTGGTGACAGTTTAAAAATTAGCCATTGTGAGGCTCTGCATACGGACAGGGGCTTAGCATTAATGATTGCCACAAATAAGCTAACTGGAAATGCGTTGAACAGCAAGCGGCAGAGTTCAGCTTGACCCACTGGTGAGCTGACCTTTCTCCCATTCATTTAATGGCCAAACCTCTTTTCTGGACAGAGTGGCTGCCCAATATCTGAACACAATGTATGGGCACAGTGGTGGGTGACCATGCCAGGCCAGCTGCAGAGGACAACGAGAGGTTCGGTTCCTGCTCCTCGGACTGGATTCAGCAGTGAGAGCTGCTCTAGCAGCTGGCCAGCATTGCCCACCCTGGGGCTTCTGCTGCTGGCACTGCTCTGTGAAGCCAGTTCACAGATCTTCCTTTCTTAAGGTCCTCCATTGCTTTCTCCTTTTCTGTCCTGGTTGTTGGTCTCTGCTGCCTGCTCCCCCCAGCAGCTCTGTGCCCAGAGTTCCTTCAAAGTCATTCTTGGTCCACCTGAATCGCCAGCACCCCTCTGGGGCACACAGAGGGCTGCTCCCCAGAGCCACCTTCTGTCTACTTCACTGATGTATCCCTGCTTCTTTGCAGCCAAAGATACAGGACCCAGCTGGGTGTCCCCCTGTGGTGGTTTTGGTGACTTCATGTGCACCTCATGCCTCTCTGCTCTTGCTCCCATGTGGGTTTTTTTTTCAATCAGCTCAACCACCACCTTGCCTCTGTCAGCATCCTGGTGACTTGGGATTTGTGACTGCAGGTGAATGCTCCCACTCACATTCTACCCTCTTGTCTCTGGGTGTGTGCATGGGGCCTTACATGGACACTACTTCCTCCTCCACTGGAAATAAGACAGCCTTTCTCCTGTTCTCACACAGCCACAGACTCTGGGATGGTCCCACATCTTCTGTGGGAACATGCCCTCGTGGAAATCATCTGGCATGTCCTGCAGAGCTCAGTATATCCATTTTCTCTTTGTTCTCTTTAATGGTGTTTTCAATGATCTGGATGAGGAGACTGAAGCACCCTCAGTAAGTCTGCAGATGGAACTGAGCTGGGAGGGAGTGTTGATCTGCTGGAAGCCTCTGCAAAGGGATCTGGCCAGGCTGGATCTATGGGCCAAGGCCATTGGGATGAGGTTCAACAAAGCCAAGTGCTGCGTCCTGTACTTGCCTCACAAACAACCCCATGAAGGCTCTGATCCTGGAACAGAGTGGCTGGAAACTGTCCAGCAAAGAAAGACCTGGGAGTGGTGGCTGACAGCTGGCTGAAGATAAGCCAGTGTGTGCTCAGGTGGTGAAGAAGGCCACCAGCATCCTGGCCTGGATCAACAGTGTGGCCAGCAGGAGCAGGGCAGTGATTGTCCCTCTGNGTGGAGGACCTCTGTACTCAACACTGGTGCACCTTGAGTACTGGCTTCAGTTTTGGGCCCCTCATTGCAAGAAAGACATTGAGGAGTGTGTCCAGAGAAGGATAAAGAACTGATGAAGGGTCTGGTGAGGAGCAGCTGAGGGAACTTGGGTTATTTAATGTGAAGAGGAGGAGGGTGAGGGGAGACCTTTATGCTTTCTGCAGTTCCCTAAAAGGAGGTTGGAGCAAAGAGGCTGCAGCCAGTCAGTCTCTTTTCTCAAACAGCAAGCAATAGGACAAGAGAAAATGGCCTCAAGTTGCACTAGGGGAGGTTTAGATTGGATGCTAGAATAAACTTCTTCCCTGAAACTTGGGTTCTCAAACCCTGGAACAGGCTGCCCAGTGTGGTGGTTGAATCTCCATCCTGGAGGTGCTCCAAAGAGACAGAGGTGTGGTGCTGAGGGACATGGTTTAGCACCAGCCTTGGTAGAGTTAGAGAACAGTTGACTCAATGATCTTAGAGGTCTTTTCCAGCCAAAATGATTCTGTGATTCTATGATTTTGCAGACAAAAGAGTTGTGCAAGCACCTGGTGTGTGCTCTGGGTCGAGAGGAGCTGAGGGTGCAGGGCAGCTGGCACTCCAGCTCTTTCTTTCCTGGCTTGTTCCCACAGATCTTTGGAACATAGATGGGAATGGGTGGTGAATTTTATCAGTTTCTAGCTGCTCTCTTTGCAAATGTGTTTTCAGCAGGGATGATTAACCCAACACATCTTTCTGCCTTCCCTTGGAAAAAAAAAATCTCACAGGCTGCACATTTGCTCATAATCCTGTTAACCTTTGGGTTAATTAAACAAACTAGAATCTTTTGCTAAGGAGAATGGTGCTAATTGCAGCTCTGAGAGGGTGAGATTTCCATGGGTTGCTGGCTGGCAGAACAGAAATCACTCCTGACTTCAGCAAGGGGGCTAGAGAGTTAGTGGTAGCTTGCTTGAGAGAGGAGGTAAAAAAAAACTGTTTCTTTGCCCATTGTGGACCAGCTGGCATTTGCTGGAGGGCAAGATGTGTATGGAGTGGACATGGGGCAGTGGCATTGTCCTGCCAAGCCTCTGGGCAGAAAGGAGTTAACTGCTGCTGCCTGGCTATTGAGGTGACATTAGTTTCCAGCCTAAAACTGCAAACCTGTAATGGCATGAGGTGCTGGCATGAGATGGTGGCATGGTGAGGACAAGAGGGTGTAGGCTGCAGAGCTGGGTTTAGTTGCACCAAGCTGGGAGAAGCTGCTCAAAATGACAGAGCTCCTTGTTTGCGGTATGTGGGTTAGAAATTGAGCAATACTTAGAAGCAGCACTTGGAAGCAAATATTGGTTCAAACAACACCAGCTGCCACTCTCCAGTGGCCAGTTCAGCTCATCTTGGGCAGAAAATAGTGCATTGCAACACAGTCACAACCTGACACCAGGTGCTTCTCATAACCAGTGGGGAAACTGGTTTGTGGCATTTCCTGAAAAACAAAATAAGCAAAATGACTCTGAAGCTGGAGCACAGCCTCAAAACTGACCTACAGACCCAAACAGGAGCTGAAAGCATGCTTCTGGGAAGGCTGCCACAAGTCTCCAGATACCTGTGAGGCCTTGGAAGCCATGGGGAATGCTGAGCTGGTCCCAGTCTGCTACTGGCCACAGATGCGCTCACCAAGCTGGTGCTCTGGTGATGTGGTTTTACAGTTCCTGCTAGCTTCATGCTGACCTGGGCTCCAGGAGTGGTATCCTCTTCCAGCAGAGACCTGGCATTAGGCAGAAAGGCTGGAATTTACCCCAGATGCTTACACTGACCAGCAGCCCCCTGACTTCTCCCTGCCCTGCCCACAAGAGATGGAGGATCAGGGAAGATGGTCTGGGAAAATGAGTTCTCACCAGGCTGGTCTTTGCTCCATCTGCTGTGTCATGACCTGTGGGGCCAGGACTGGACAAGAAGTGGAGCCCAGGTTTCAGAGCTGACCAAGCTCATGTCCTTGTCATGAGCGAGCCACAGACTAGGAAGCCCTATGTCTAGAGGGGAATGAGACAACTCCATAGACAAGCCTGAAATCCTGGTGCCCTCAGCCCATGCCACCTCAAGTCTTCATCACAACAGCCTGATGACTCCTGGGAAGATCAGCACCTGTGTCAAAGGCCTCTGCTGCTGGATAGGAGAACCTCAATGGAAAGAACTGCTCCAAAGAGTTGGGTAAGATGCCTGTGTCGGTGTGGTGCCTTCATCACAGCTTTCCCTCTTCACAGTTAATATACTCCTCATGAGCACACACTACAGGAGCTTGACTCCAACCCCCATCGAGCTGCACTGGCTCCAGGATGAGCTTTGCCATGGGGAGCAGCCAGCACTGAGATAAAGACAAGCCCTCCCAGACAGGCATGCCAACTCTAACTTTATCCCAGCCCAAACACAACAAACGTCCTTCCCTTAGGACACAAACAAAACTCCAGTCCAGCCTCATCTCAACCACAAGCCACAGCACAGTTTGCAGTAATAAGGGAGAGGCAGAAATCAGCAGCATTTTGCTGAGCCTGAGGCCAAGCCTGGTTCTTTGCTTGGGATTCGGATGTGTGTTTATGCACCTCCAGTGACCCATGGCTGGTCAAAGGGTGTGCTAATTTGTATTTCTTCATCACTCATGTAGTTTGTAGCAGCATCCTTTCTCAGCAAGCAGAAGGGTTAGGGTCGGCGGTGTTGTAATCCAACGGACTTATGATGTGCAATTGAAATTCATCTCTTTCATGAAGATGTAGACTGGCGAAGACTCGATGCTTTCTGGATGACAAGGACAAAGTCCAGGAGGTACTGGCTTACCTCTGTCCTTTCTGGCAAAGCTGCTCCCACTTGCATGAGCCAGAGCATTGACCTCTTACCTTGAAAGACAACAAGAACTTCCATGGTTAGTGAGAGCAGCCCTTGCTGGTCACTCTCGGCTGAGTCAGTCAGAAAGGTGCTTTTTGGGAATGGGAGGAGCTCTCTTTCAACTGTGCACCCAGGCAGTGAGGTCTGGATCTAATTAGAATGTTTTAGAAGCACATGCGTGCATTTGGTGAGACAGAGGACCTGCTGTGTGAATAAGCACACGTTTCCTGACACAGAACAAGGGAAAACAGTTCTCTGACACTTCTTCCCCTGAGAAGCTAGTTGCATCTACTCCAAACGGAAGGCATTTTGCAGCTGTGGCCAGGTAGAATACTTTTCCCTTTGCATTCAGTGCTTCCCTTGGTGGGAGGTGCTCCTTAGAAAGGAGCATTTTGGAGTCCTGTCAGGTCCTTGGAGAGGTTCGAACCTTCAAACCCAGGTGGCCTGGAGGATCATCAATCTACTGTGCTTCTGCCACTGAGTACCTCCAAGGCATGCTGCATACTGGAAGAGTTTCTTCTTCCCACAGGTACTCTGTGTTAGAGTGGAGCAGTGGATCTTGGCCACAGGAGAGGCAAAGATGCCTTAGAGTAGCCAGAAGATGGGAACATGGAATTCAATCACAGAGAAATATCATATTTGGTAGAATCAAAAAGAGGTATAGAAGCTGTTGTGTTCTGTGATTCTATGATTACAGATGACCAGTGGCTGGACATCTGGAAATCCAGGAGGTTACTGGTCAAGGCTGGAGGACAAGAGGTAAACAGTAAAATCCATTGCAATCCAAGTCTTCACCTTCACCCTGGTCATATTCCCTGATGTCATCTGGGAAAGGGAAAGAGAAGTGGTGCGAAACCACCCATTTAAGCACGACATCAGAGCCATCCCCTTGGCAGACACAGAGAGTGCACTGTGGATGGAGGTGCAGCTTTAGAGGAGAGAGAGGAAGTGGTCCACATAAAAGTGACTGGGAACCATCTGCAGAAGGCAAGACTGTGTGGGCTGGGCTCTTTCAGCAACTGCCCTTCTATCGCTTGAACAGGCCCTTTATCTTTTCCAAACTGTTTTCTGCATCTTTCATGCCATGTGGCAAGACCCCTTTTATCTTTTCTGACTAGTGCTCTGACAACTTTGTGGAGGCAAGATGTGCAAATGTTTTCACTGTTATTTAAGTGCCTTTTCAGTGGCACTCCAATTTCCAGGCTCTCCTGGGATATCTATTCAAAGAGGCATTTTAGAATAAATGGACAGAAGGCTATGGAAGAGCTCCGTGGGGCAGTCCCCTGTGAGCCCTTGTGCCTCTTCTTCCCATGGACTGGGGACATTGCTAAGGCCACCCTGAGTGAGACAAGTATTGTTGAGGCTCACAGAGAGCTGGGAGTGGATGTCATTGACATCTGTGTGTCTCAGTGGAGGAAGAGCTGGCAGGGGCACAGCTTGCTGGAGTAAATACAGATGGGAAATGACAGGTTTTTTAAAAGAGAAAGTAGGCTTGCAGGGAAATCAAGTCAATCCCCCTCACCCCTTTGTGGTGTATTTGGAGACACTGGACACAAGTGCTGCTTTTGTGGAGAAAGAGTGGATGGAGGTATGACAAATAAGAACTAGCCATGCTGAAGGAACTGCTAAAGGTGATGCTGAAATAACCAGCACAGCCATAAGTGCCTCTTGCTCAGCCTGTAGGGACCTCCAGCAGCCAGAGTCACAGGCAGGGCAGGCTTACAGTGTTACGGTGAAGGTGATTGTTGCCTGAAGGTCTCCAGCAGCCCCCTTCCCTTGGGTTGCTTTGTAGAGCCATATCCTCGACCTAACACTGGTCACTGGACACCTGCACTGAAACCACTCTGGCCACCACCACCCACCTGCAGATTACTGTGCCCTAAGGCTGCTGAGTGGTGGGAGAAAAGCCAACAAAAGCCCTTCCAGCCAACCCCAGTCAGGGGCCCACTGTGGGCAAGCCCATGACAACTCTGCCTGGGCAGTGAAGGCAGTAGTGGGGGAAGCACATGTGTATGGGATCCAGAAGATCAAGAAGGGCTTGAGAGCAACCCTGGAAGCCAGACCTTGCTACTGGGGTTTTACAAGTGCTGTGCTTATGTTGAGTTGACACAATGGCTGGACCAGCCCTAGCAGCTGCTGTCTAGGGACGCTGCCAGAGCTTGTGAGCTAGCTGAGGTGGTAGAGGGGCTCTCATTTAATGTGCCAAAGTCAGCCTAAAGCTGGTCTCGGGCAGGTAGCAAAGATGACGATATCGAGCCTGGCACAGCACCGTGAAAGGAGCCCTTTGTAAGCTAGCCGTGTCCTGGCTGCGGGGAGATGACCCAGGAGGGACTCAACCCGATGAAGAGGTTCTGCAGAGGAAGGGGGAGGAGGATGACTGCTAACCTCAGCGCTTCTTCCCGGGCTCAGCCCAGGAACGTGACAAAGGTGCAGCGCGATGTTTCCTCCTGGCTGCAGGGCGCTTACGGAGCTGTCTGGTCACTGCCACTGGCTCCCATTGCCCGTCGAAGGAGCTCGTCACACCACGCATGAGGAACATTCGCTGCCTTTCAGCCCCACGGCCGCTGCCAGGAGAGCACCGGGAGGCGGGCAGGCGCTGGGGGTGCCAGCGGCAGTTCCTGGCAGAGATGCAGAGCTCAGAGCGAGACCCAGCAGGGACTTTCTGAGATTAGGCTGTGCGAGGCAGGGGGCGGCCGGGACAAACAACGCAGCTCCGCCTGTGGCGCTTCGGCTTGCGCGGAATTGGCCTGCCACGACTTGGGAATTTTCCATCCGAAGCCCCTCGTCAAACGAAAAGCTCCTTTCCCTGCTCTGACTTCTGCCTGCAGAGAGGTTCAGTGCCAAAGCGAAAGGCTTCTCAAAAATAGGCCGATCCAGGGAGGGTGACGATTTAGGAGCTATTGAGAAACAAGGAAGGACAAACAGCGTTAGGTCATTGCTTTTGCAAACACAGCCAGGGCTGTTCCTCTATAAAAGGGGGAGAAAGCGGTTCCAGAGTCATCACAGACTTGGAGGGGACAGTCTGTGACCAAGGCTGCTGCATCCCCCTCCCTGGCACCCGACTCCCTGCTCAAGTATGAAACTCGTACTCTCGACTGTGCTGTCCTTCGGGTTAGTGGGTAAGTGCCTGCTGAAAGCAGCTTTGGGTGAAGAAGAATCAAAATCTCCCAGGACCCTAGGCTGTCCCCCGGGGCAGAGCTGGTTCAGCGCTGCAATGTGCTAAACTCAGGCGTCTGTTCAGGCAAAGCCAGAATATAAAGTATTGCTGGCTTTTATGGCTGTGCATCTCTGTCAACCACGATGGTGTCTGGAGCACTGGTGACAGCAGCTTTTTCCCTGGGCCAGCACATGGAGGCTGGACTGAGGTGTGCAGCTCCCCATAGTAAGCTGCCGAGCACAGAACCGGAAAGGGGAAGGGATTCTGGGCACCCACTGCTGGGGAGGGGACTGCTCAGAACAGACTCTGATGGGGAGAAATCACCCTCCAGCCAGCTGCTGTGCTGGAAGAGGAGGAGGGCTCCAGCCGGGGGTGGGGAGAAACTAGAACAAGACCACCTTGCCAAGCGTGCATGTGTGTTGGGTTAAACCTGAAGGCAGTGTATATAAAATAGAGCTTAAATAATGAAAGACTTCTCATGGTTAGACTCGAGGATCTTAAAGGTCTTTTCCGTCCAGAACAATTCTGTGACTGCCATTCTGTGCTTGTGGCTCTGTTCCTACTCTGCTGCATCCTGCTGCTGCAGCTGCACTTCGCTTGGGCTCCTCTGCATTTTATGCCTGAACTGTGCTGGCCCTGCTTGCAGTCACTATTTCTCTCCCGTCTCTGCTCACAGTTTCGACAGGCAATAGGCAGGTAGCCACAGCAAGGAACTTGCTGCCATCTACACCAGACCTGGGGACCACTGCCAGGAAAAGGAAAAGAGGAGATCCTTCCTCAGAGTAGCCAGCGGGTGTCATCTCATTCTTCTACTGGCCTCTGGAGGGAAGTGCTCCCTGTGCCGAGTACTAGTCCCTCTGCTGAGTACTAGCATGAAATGAGATTTTATTAATGGTGAAGAGTCCCTACTCCTATCCTGCATGAGAAGAGCTCAAAAGCTCTGCAGCAGAGGCTCCTGCTGCCTTCTCAATGTTCACCAGCACAACTGGACTGACTCCCTCAGAATGTTCTTGTCCAGCCTCTGCCAAGGGTAGGATGATTGCCAGCACCTGATGAAGGTGACCATGGCTTTGTGCAGCGAAGACTTGAAAGACATAAATGGCAGCAGTAGGAATTAAGAATTCTCCCTGTCGCCAAATTCAGCATCTCCACTGAGAGGTGGGGAGATGTTGGCTGGCAGGGTTATGGCTCAAAACTCAAGTAAAAAAGAATATCTCAGAAGTGAAAGAGAAAATGGAGATTAATCTGGAGATGTCTGAATGAAATGTGCCATCAAAGGTTAGGAGGGAGCAAGCTATGGATGCAGTCTCTTGGACTGCACAGTTCACAGAACTGTGGGCACGCACCAAGTAGCTGCACAACTCTTTTGTCTGCAAAATCTTAGAATTGCAGAGTCAATTTGAAAAGACACAAGACCTTCAAGATCATCAAATCCAACCAGTATCTAACTCTGCCAAGGCCAGCTCTAACCCTTGTCCCTCACCATCACATCTCTGCCTCTTTGAAACACCTCCAGGGATGGGGATTCAACCAGCTCTCTGGGGAGTCTGTTCCAGCATGTGCCAGTTAAGAAGTGTGCAGTGCAGGCTGGCCACAACATAATTTAACTGCAAGTTTCCAGCATTTCTAGTGTTTAGGTTGCTGAAGGAGGTGGGAGTCTGTGTCCATCTGAGGTCTTTGCTCCCAGAGCAGCTAGTCAGATGCATTTACTGTTTGGGGACTCATAGGAGAGAGGACTGTTGGAGGTGCTGTGGCATCTCTGTACTGGATGTAGTGGAGGATGTGAGATAGAGGACAGTTAAATATATCAGATCTAGCTGCCAAGGAGGTCATGTATGGCATCATACTGAATATAGCCTGGCCAGGTCAGAGCTGCTCTCCCTCTGCTTCAGTGGACCATCTTTCCTGTCTGATTTTGCAAAGTCCTGAGTTCAATTTCCACTGAAATGTGTGGATTTGTTCTCCTGCTCCTGTGGATGTTGCCCTGAGCTCAGGTTGCTTGAATCACAATACTACACAGGACATCCATTATTTAGGGACAGAAGTGATCCTCCCAGATAGTCCTGAAGGTGCATGTCAGACAGAAAAAAAAAAAGAAGAGATGACTTAGAAGATGTGCAAGGAAGATCCTGCACCCAGCCATCATCTGAGGCCAGAACTGCAGGGAACTGGAGACTGTACATTCACAGAGATGTTTTTTGTCTTCATATAATGCCTTTCTGGAGGTACCATGGAGACTTTCAAAACCCACCTGGGCATCATGTACAACCTGCGTTGGGTGGAGGGGGTGGGTGTGTTGGTCTAGATGATCTCCAGAGGTCTCTTTCAACCCCCACCACTCTGTGATGCTGTGATTCTTCCTTAGAAAATATTAGTTACTTCTTAGAAATAACTCTGTGGTTGTTTCTGCAGCTCTGTGTTTTGCCGCTCCCCCCAAGCCAGTCGTCAGATGGTGCACAATATCCTCAGCAGAAACAAACAAATGCAACAGTCTAAAGGACCTCATGCAACAAGAGAGTGTTGCATTGAGTTGCCTGCAGAGACCAACATACCTTGACTGCATAAAAGCCATTTCGGTGAGTGGGCTGTGAGTATCTGCTGGGCAGCCTGGAGGAGGTTGGGGTTTGCTCTGAGTCACTGGTTGTCATCTGCGGTCCCCCTGTAGAGGACTCACCAACAAGGACCCAGTTTTCTCTTGTGTGTCCTTGCTCTGTTTATTGACCCAAATCTCTTTGTTACATAGAATTATGAAGCAGATGGCATTAGCCTGGATGGTGGCCACATATTTGAGGCAGGCCTTGCACCCTACAAGCTGAAGCCCATTGTTGCTGAGGTCTACGAACAAACTGGAGGTACATTTGCATGAAATCTTTTTAAGCCAAGTGATGGTAACAAACTCAAAATGCAAAGACCACGAACAGCCTCGACATTATTTCTTTTGGGTGTCTGAGCTATTGCCCCTAGCTGCCAGATCCCAGTTACACCAGAATGTGAATCATCACCCATGGCCATAAGGTCACTGCAATGGAAAAAGGCAGAACCAGTGCCCCATTTCTGATGTTAGATGTGATGATAGTCACTGATCCTGTGATGATGCAGTGGCCATGGAAGGAGAACACCATCAACAGAAATCAAGCTATAAGCATGGTATAAAAAATTGTGCTGGTGGCAGAGAACTTTGCTTTCAGTGACCTTAAGCTATGCTGGCAAAACAGCAAGGTAAATAGCACAGACAATCTGACTATCTTCCTGCACAGTCATCAAGAAAAAAAAAAATGCCTGAAGAGGCAGCAACACTGCTGTTAGTGTTTGTGGAGGAACATTCATTTGAGATTACTGAGGCAAGAGGTGCAGGCAATGCACAGAAAAGACCAGCAAAGAAAATGCTCTGCAGCAATTTCTTGTGATAAGAGTCAGCTCTGTTGCTCCATCCATGCTCAACCTCTGCACCACACTTTATGCCTCCCATCTTTGTCCTGGGAGCCAAACCAATGCTATATCCTCGTTTTTGTCTGTCTTCCCTCATGCAATCCCACCACATCCCAAAGGTACCAGTCTTTTTTGACTGCTGCCCTGCAGCTCAGCCTGTTGGTCCACAATATTCAGGATCAAAGCAACGTGGCAGAGTCATTCTCAACATGATAGCTAAAACAATAGAGCTCTTGAATGGAAGGCTGTGGTCTGTACCACCCCTGAACCTCAGAGGTGTTCTTCACCTAGGTAAAATTTCACAGACTAAATGTGGAATTTCAGTCTTGCAAGGCTTACATGTATGCTATGCTTCCTTGGGCAATGACACTTGAGAGAAGATTTGCCAAAAAGCCTCAGGAAAGCATCCTTATAAAACATGGACACATCTAGCATCAGTTCAGTGGCAAAGCATTTTGTGTGTGCTGGTATTTCCAGGTCCCTTACTGTTCCAATTTGTGATGAGCAGTGCAGGCTCGATGTTGGCACTGTTGCTCACCTCTAAGTAAATCAGAAGGCCATGAGTATTGAAGCAAATTTGCTAATTATTCAGAAGTGCTGCACTTAATTCTCTGAAATTGGGGTTTTGGCAGGGTTTGGAACATTCACAAGTCCTGCTTTTTCATTGCTCCCCTGCTTTTTCCTGCATTGCAGGTTCCACAACCAGCTACTATGCTGTGGCCATTGTGAAGAAAGGAACAGACATCACAATAAATAACTTGCAGGGCAAGACCTCCTGCCACACAGGCCTGGGCAGGTCTGCTGGCTGGAATATCCCAATTGGGATACTCCTTCACCGAGGAGACATCAAGTGGGAGGGCAAAGACTCAGGCTCCATTGAACAAGGTGAGGTGGGAAATGGGCAGATGTTCTGCTGGGGGTGGTGGTGCAGTAGAAACGGTGTTGCCTGATCTCCTCTGGAGGCCCAAGGGTGGCTCACAAAGCATTCACTGACGGTCCTTGTGCATTCCCTCCCTTCCAGGTCCTGGCAAAAGTGAATTTTGGACTAACCATTGCTTCTCTCTCCTCTGTAGCGGTGGCCAATTTTTTCTCTGCCAGCTGTGTGCCTGGTGCCACCAGTGAACAAAAGCTGTGCCGCCAGTGCAAGGGCGATCCCAAAACCAAATGCTCCCGCTCAGCACCTTATTCTGGGTACTCTGGAGCTTTCCAGTAAGTCACTTGTCCTTTGGGGAAATTGCAGAATCACAGAATGTATCTGGTTGGAAGAGGCTTCAAAGATCATCCAGTCCAACTCTCGACCTAGCACTGAAGGGTCAATGCTAAACCATATCCCTGCGCGCCAGGTCCACACCCTGCTTGAACAGAGATGGTGACTCCACCACTGCCCTGGGGAGACCATTCCAATGTTTGAGAACCCTCTCAGTGAAGAAATATTTCCTAATATCCAACCTGAACCTCTACTGGTGCAGTTTGTTGCCATTCCTTCTAGTTCTGTTGCTTGCCACCAAGGAGAAGAGGCTGGACCCCTCCTCACTCCAGTCTCCCTTCAGGTAGTTATAGAGAGCAATGAGGTCTTCCCTCAGCCTTCTCTTCTCCAGACCAAATTGAACAGACCCAGCTCCCTCAGACGCTCCTTGTAGGTGATGTGCTCCAGGCTCTTCACAAGCCTCATTGCCTGCCACTGGACATGCTCCAGCCCCTCAATGTCCTTCCTGTAGTGAGAGGCCCAGAAATGAACACAGTACTTGAGGTGTGGCTTCACCAGTGCTGGACGCAGGAGGATGATCACCTCCCTGTTCCTGCTGGCCACAGTATTTCTAATACAAGCCAGGATGCCATTGGCTTTCTTGGCCACCTGGGCACACTGCTGACTCATATTTGGTCGACTGTCAAGCAGTACCTCCAGGTCTCTCTCCAAGTTTCAGCTTTGCAACCACACGTCCCTAAGTCTGTAGGTTACCATGGGGTTGTTCTGAGCCAGGTGCAGGACCTGGCACTTGGCCTTGTTGAACCTCATAGAGTTAGCCTTGGCCCATGGTTCTCACCTATCCAGATCCTGTTGTAAATTTTCACTACCCTCTAGCAGATCAACACAGCCACCCAGCTTGGTGTCATCTGGAAACTTACTGACAGATGCAAGTTTTTGTTAAACCAGGAAGGGCTGTGCTGTAATCAGGGGTCCTGAGGAATCTGAATTTAGAGAACACCTGTGAGTGCTGGTAATTAAAGGTCTAATTAGTGCTAAGTGGCAGGCAGCTGGCAGAAGATGAGAGAGACAGCTGTGCTGAATGGTTTTGCACAGACATAAGAGTGTGCAGCTTTAGTGTTGTGCTAAATGTAACTGAGCTTGAGAATTACTGCTCATTGTTCCATTTTCTTCCCCACCAGCACAGGCTCTGGGGGGGAGGACCACTGCTCTGTGCTTGCAGTTTGTGCTGACGTAATTTGCTGAAACAGGAGATCCTCTGCTACCAGCCCTCTGCACCAATACAAGTTAGGGGTTAACCTGCTGGAAAGCAGCTCTATGGAGAAAGACCTAGGAGTACTGGGGTCAGCAAGTTGCCCAGGAGCCAGCAAAACACCCTCATGGCCAGGAAGGACAATGGTGTCCTAGGGTGAATCAAGAAGAGTGTGGTAAGCAGGTTGAGAGAGGTTCTCCTACCCTTCTACTCAGTCCTGGTGAGGAGTATTGTGTCCAGTTCTGGGCTTCCCAGTTCAGGGCAACTACTGGAGAGAGTCCGTTGCAAGGCTACAAAGATGCTGAGCTGCCTGGAGCACCTCTCTTAGGAGGAAAGGCTGAGAGACCTGGGGCTGCCTAGCCTGGAAAAGAGCAGCCTGAGAGATCTCAGTGCTCAGCTAGAGCTAAAGTGTGGAGGTCAAGAGGATGGGGCTGGGCTCTTTCCAGTGGTGGTCAATGATAGAATAAGGGGCATTGGGCACAAAGTAGAACCCAGGAAGTTTCACCTGAACTTAAGGAGAAAGATCTTTTCTGTGAGAATGCTGGAGCCCTGGAGCAGGCTCCTCAGAGAGGTTATGGAGTGTACTTCTCTGGACACTTAAAAAACCCACCTGGACATTGTGATCCTCAGCAACCTGCTCTGGGTGAACCTGCTTTAGCAGTGAGGCTGGACTAGATGATCTCCAGAGGTCCCTGCCAACCCCTGTCATTCTTTGAATCTGCGAGATAGAGTCCACAATGTCTACTTTTTTTTAACATCTCTTCTGTTCCTCCCACCTGCAGATGTCTGAAGGATGGAAAAGGTGAAGTGGCTTTTGTGAAACACACAACTGTTCAAGGTAGGCCTTTGAGATTATTTGTTTCTCTCCTTTCTAGTCCAACCTCTCACTGCTACTCCAACCTCTCACTGCTACTCCATCTTGCAATTAGTCTACACTGTGCAGGCTTTCATTCCACCCCAAGTCAGCCCTAAACCTCTTCTCCTTTCATCTCTGGAAACACATTCTGCACAATTTGTACTGTTATTGAGGGAGATGATTATGGAATATAGTGAGCTCCACTTTTTTCTTCTCCAAGAGGTTGGAAAGAGACCTCTGAACAACATCCAGTCCAACCCTCCTGCTAGAGCAAGATAACCCAGAGTCAATCACACAGGAACACATCCAGTTGGGCTTGGAATGCTTCCAGGGAGGGAGACTCCACAACTTCTCTAGGCAGCCATATTTCAGATCCAGCTGCAATGTTCTTGGAGCAAATGCAGGATGAGCAATTCTGTAGTTAATTATGCTCACTCATCTCTCCAGGAGGGACCTGGGCAGGCAATTTAGCCCACAGCAAGAGTGCACACTAACTCTGCACTTCTCAGAAGAAGGCCTGGCACACCCAGGACCTTCAGTGAGCTCAGTGGAAGACCACAAGGATGGTTGTGAGGGAGGAACACTTGTCCTGCAAGGGGGTGCTCAACAGGGTGGGTTTGACCAGTCTAGGGAAATTATGGCTTTGGGGGAATCTCAGAGCAGCCTGCTTGTACCTCCAAGGAAGCTAGCAAGAGGGTGAGCCAAGGTCTTTAAGGAGGTGGATAGTGGAAAGATGAGAAACAATAATCATAAACTGAAATGAGAGAGATTTGGAACAGACATAAGGGATTTATTTTTCACCTGAGGACAGTCAAATAGTGGCACAGGTTGCCAGCTGTGCACTTTCTGTCCTCAGAGGTTTTCAAAAACCACCTGGAGAGACCTGGTCTGCCCTTACTTTCAGCAGGGGCTTGGACCAGAGATCTTCAGATGTTCCTTCCCACTTACATTCTCCTGTAACCACAAAATCTAGAACCTGGGCTCTCTTTTCTGCCTTGACACTGGCTGCCCACTGGCCTTCAAAACCCATGTGTGGCTCTATTTACATTTGTATCCATGTGTGTGTCTGAATGTTCATGCACTACTGCCACAGAAATCCTCTTACTGATGGGTTAATTATGAGAGAGGCAGAGATAACCTCTGCATGTGTATTCTCCTTCTCCCATTGCCTTCTCTTCACCACCCCCCTCCATGACCATTGTAAAGGAGGTGTGTGCCACCTGATTTCTGCAAGGAATTCTCTCCTGAGCTTCAGCAGATATAAATTCATTACAAAGATGCCCCAGACTGGGTTTTTGGTTTTGGTTTTGTTGTGGTTTTTTTTTGGGCTGTTTTCCTGGTGGTGCAACTCATGGTTCCTCCTTCCTCCAGAAAATGCCCCAGGGGAGAAGGATGATTACGAACTTCTGTGCCTGGATGGCAGCCGTCAGCCTGTGGATAACTACAAAACCTGTCACTGGGCCAGGGTGCCTGCTCATGCTGTGGTGGCACGAGATGACAGCAAGATCAATGACATCTGGAGCTTCCTCTCAAAGGCACAGGTATTGTCAAGCTCTCCTCTCCTTCCCTCTTTCTGTCTTCGCTTGCTCTCTCAGCTTCCCAAGAGCTTTGCTATGGTAATTTGCTGATTATTTTTCCCTCATGGCAGGAAAAATTTGGTGTGGGCACAACCAGCAACTTCCATCTCTTTGGGCCACCTGGCAAGAAGGACCCAGGCCTCAAAGACTTGCTTTTCAAGGACTCTGCTGTACAGCTGAAGCGCATCCCATCGCTGATGGATTCCCAGCTCTACCTGGGCTATGACTATTACAATGCCATCCAGAGCCTTCAGGAAGGTAGGCAGGACATGAAACACTACTGTCGTGGCAGTGTGAACTGCCTGCAAGAGATGGGATCAGCAAATAGGTCTGGCCAAAAGGGTTTTTTTCAAACACAGTGTTCCTCTGGAAAGTATTACCATTAAACTGACACAGTATTCACAACCTTCACTTACATCAACAACAGGAATTTGCTGAGTCCAAAATCAAAATATCATCATCACCACAATGACAAGGGTGGAAAAATGAAGACACTCCACCTATTGTCCCTTCACTACAATTGAAACAATAAAAAACTGCCCACAGTTATTCAGCTGGTGGTAGAGATCCAGCATGATCAACACTGCTGCTTAGAAAACAGTGGGTGGTGTCTCTGCCTATGGCAGCGGGGTGGAACTAGATGATCTTTGAGGTCCTTTCCAACCTTACCATTCTATGAAAAGCATTTTCTGGCATGCAAGAGGACAGAACATCCTAGGGCAGCAGGTCCAGTGTTGGCCACTTGAGGAAAACAGTGTTCTCTATTTCTGTCTAGACTCATCAAGCACTTACTGATGTCCTGTTTGGCTTTTCTGAGACTCAAACGTCCCACAAATGACCTCCAAAACCTACTTAAAATGTATAGTTGCTCAGAGATTGCCGTGGTGGGCTCAGACATGGTGGCATTTATGGAAGGGTGTGATTGGACTTCATGTAGCATCAGTACAGACTATTCAAATGCCACCTCACAGAGACATAACTAGGTTGTATTTTTCCATCTTGGTCTTAATCTCATGGTTGTCTGGGCTGTGAGGTCTGGAGAATGCAGAATATACTACAGACAGCAATACCAAGCACCATTAATGCACAGTGGCCTACTGGTTGTGATGTTCCAGCTAACACAAATCTGTATGGATGGCTCAGGTTATGCAGAAATTCTCCTATCTGATCCCTGAGTTGATTTTTGAGCATCCTTTACCTTAAGAGTCATTGCTTCTCTTGATAGCCTGAGGCTTATTGAACCAGAACATCTTGCACTGGGCAGCAGCAGATTTATGT
Source organism: Ramphastos sulfuratus (assembly GCA_013399055.1). NCBI lineage: Eukaryota > Metazoa > Chordata > Aves > Piciformes > Ramphastidae > Ramphastos > Ramphastos sulfuratus. The sequence continues at coordinate 114,560 of WBNM01015571.1, read as the reverse complement.
ATATATACAGTTTGACAGCTGAGTTCCATATGCCCAGGAAGCAGCCTGTTTGTAGTCTTATTGTTCAGCAGGGCTCTAGGCTTATCCTCTTTCTCCCTCTGTTGGTTTTGCAGATGATCTGAACTCCAACCGCAGAGAAAACAAGACCCGGTGGTGTGCAGTGGGCAAGAATGAGAAGATCAAGTGTGACCTCTGGAGTGTGATGAGCAATGGGGATGTGGAGTGCACCGTGGCAGACAACACCAATGACTGCATTATTAAGATAATGGTATGGCTTTTTGTCCTCTCCTTGGCCCTGTGAACCTTTCAGGTGGAGAGCAGCTTTGCTGCTTTCAGACATCAGTGCAGCTTGCTCTAGGTGATTCTGCTGTAGCATAGGGGTTGGACTAGATGATCAACAGACATCTTTTCCAACCCCCACCATTCTGTGATTCTGTAATAGATGGGGGAGATGAGAGTTAGATTTTAAAAATACAATAATGGGAGCTTTGTGAGTAATCCCAGTGCCTCATCACAGGGGAAAAAGGCTTGGCTAGTTTCTCACCAATTAACATTTTTCAAACAGTTTGATTGGGCAGTATTCTTTTTTTGGAGGTTTTCTAAAGAAAAGGCAATTTTCCAGTGTGAAGCAGCTTTTTATTTGGAAAAGGAAAGCAAAACATAATCTCTGTAAAATGCAGAGAAAAACATTTGCCTGATTAGAAGAGGAGTGGTTTCCTAACATAGACAGGGGTTCTGGTGGCTAAGCAATGTTGGATGAGAATTGTGAAGCCAGCACAAAATCCAAACTGGTAAGGGCAGGTGAGCTATGGAAATCTGTTTGACATGAATGCAAGCTAGCAGAGGCCTGAGCCTGCCTAGGGAGGAGAGCTGCTGTTGGACGTGGTTGCAAGTGCACAGGAGTGATAATCACAGAACGCTCCCTGCGTCAGTTGTACTTCATCTGTCCAGATGCTCTGGGATGGGCTCTCCTGTGCTTTCAGCCCCAAGCCCTTCTGCCTTTCATCAAGTGCTTCTGTCACAGTCTGAGTACTGAAAAGCATTGGTCTGGGGACAGACAGGGGCATTTCATCACGGCAGCTTTTTCCTTGCAGAAAGGTGAAGCAGATGCGATCAGCGTAGATGGAGGTTTTGTCTACACTGCTGGTGTGTGTGGCTTGGTGCCAGTGATGGGAGAAAACTATGAGGGTAAGCACAGCCCAGGCTGCCACTCTGGGTCCCAGGTAGTGGGGACTGAGCTGGTGCAAAAGCATTGCTTTTATTTGGAAGTCTAGAAAGCAGCCCCAGTGCTGTGCACCACGATGCTCTGAGACAGCTCTGCTGACTGCTGCACACCTCATCTTTCCTTGGGAGGGTGGGTGTCAGTAGTCAGGAGCAGAATGACCTCCAGCTCCTCTCTTCTTTGAGATCTCTCTGAGGTCATGGATGATTGGACTCAAGGATTTTAAAGGTCTTTTCCAACCAAAACAATTCTATGATTCTTCAGTTTAATCACAAGGCCCCCATCCTCCAGCACCAGCCTGGGTGAAACTAGTTCTTTAAGCTCAGAGGAGCGGATGGAGGTTGTGCTTTATTGTGTTGATGCACAAGGTGTTACCTGAAATAGTTATTTCTAGAATGAAATTTCTCCAGAAATTAGTGAGGTAACTCCTTTCTTGGATTTGCCAAAGCTTTTATCTAATATTTTCTTCTTCTTTTATTTTTTTCCCCTCCCTCAGATTACAGTCAGTGCAGCAAAGCAGAAGGAGAACCAGGTAATTACTGCCAGCAGACAACAGTCCTGAGGAGAATTTTTTTTCTAAGGAGAAAAACCTGTAGGGCAGGCAGGAGTGGAAAATGAATGTCCAGTCTCTACACAAAGATCCACTTTGTCCAATGTAGACATTGAAAAATTGTGAGACAAATTTATGAGTCAGATGGAACAGGTCTACAAGCAGGTATCAAGGCACAGCATAGGGCAGTGGCAGAGATTCGTGTGTAGTGGCTGCTGTCTGGAGCACAGTCACCATAACTGTGCTAAGGGAAAGAGGGTCTGGGTTGTAGCATAAGGAAATTGTTCTTTGTGGAAATAGGAAGAGGGAAAGGAGGGAGGGAGTTTGTCCTTTGCTAAAGAGGAGATGGGAAATCATGTATATCTTGCTGTAGCCTTCTTGCATACCGAAATGTTAAGAGTTTTAGGGGGCAGGGAAATGTCAGGGATACTAATTTTCCAGGAGCATGGGAGGGGTAGATGCATAAGATCTGCTGACTCTTCCATTGTCACTGCCTGCCAAATCATTTATAAGCCCAAGGAATTTTTCCTGGGCTGTTCTTAGCTGCCCTCTCCCAAGTGGAGCCAGTGCTGTCGTAAGGGAGTACAGTGGGATCTTCAGATTAATTCTCCTTTAATTTTATCTTCTGAAAGCATCCTACTTTGCTGTGGCTGTTGTGAAGAAATCTGACAGTGGTATCACATGGAAGAACCTGCAGGGCAAGAAGTCATGCCATACTGCTGTTGGGAGAACTGCTGGCTGGAACATCCCTATGGGCTTGATTCACAACATAACAGGGAACTGCAATTTCGGTGAGTTGAGGTTTTCATCTCTTTCTTCCAGCTGGGAATCTCCTTGCAAAAATGTTTTCCCATCCTCATTTCATTGTCAAAGTTTCTTGTGCCTCAAAAATTCTCGCCTGGAGCTGGAAATGGAGAAGATTCTGTTACTTCATGTTTCACTGAGCATAGCTTTAGGCTGTTGGTAACTGAGATTTAAAGTAAGATACCACATGTCACCTGCTCTGGGGGGACTTTGCCTTTTTTTCATGTCTCTTCCCTGTCCTGTGCAGCATGGTTAGAGATATCCTTTTCATAACCGTAGGCATAATTTAGATTTTACAAGGAGAGTCTGAGATACCTGGGGCTGTTTAGCCTGGAGAAGAGCAGAGTGAGAGGGGATCTTCACCTTCTCATTGCTGATCAGTATATAAAGGGTGGGGGTCAAGAGGATGGGGCTGGGCTGTTTTCAGTGACACTCAGTGATAGGACAAGGGGCAATGGGTACAGACTAGAACACAGGAGATTCCACTTGAACTTAAGGTGAATGCTTCTTTGCTGTGAGCATGCTGGAGCCCTGGAGCAAGCTGCCCAGAGAGGTTGTGGAGTCTCCTTCTCTGGAGAGTCTCTCCTTCCCAGAGACCTGGAGTCTTGGCCTGGGTCTGTGTGAGCTGGGAGTAGTTTGCAGTAAAAACCTTCCTTTTCCACCAAGACACTGCTTGTTCCAGCTGAGCCTTAGACGCACTTGTGATGGTTTACTGCAAGGGCTAAACTCCCCCACTCGCCCCCACTTCCCTTCCCATCTCCTCTCTCCTTACCTAAGAAAGGGAGGGGGGGAAAAGGCAGAGGGAGAGTTTTCAGTTGATTTACACAGAATATTTTACTTCCCCTGCTACAAAGGTGTCAGGTGACATCAGTATATATAGAGAGTAGGAGGAAAAGGGAAAGGAATACCTTGCTGAATCCTGTAGCAGGCAAAAACACTGCTGCCTGCCCAAGGACCGGAAAACCCAGAGGGTGACCAGTCTCCCCTTTTCTGGATCGTAACAGCCATGAATGCAGTAGTTGTAGATTCATGATTCTGATAAAGGGGGATATATGTGTGTGTGTGTGTGTGTGTGTACATATACATACTATGTGGTGCAAACCACTACACCGCTTCATTGTCAGTAACAAGTTTCATAGGGAAAGCTGGATGGATGTGATCTGCCGTGCCCTGAATCCCGTTCCTTCTCCCAGCCAGTTTCCAGCTTCCAGTGACAGCTAATACAAATTTAGTGTGACTATGTGTTATTAAAAGCAAACCTAACATTTCAATGCAGGAAAGGTGATTTCTTTTTTTCCCCTTATCCCTGCCTTCAGATGAATACTTCAGTAAGGGCTGTGCTCCCGGGTCTCCCCCCAACTCCCGGCTCTGCGAACTCTGCAAAGGCTCAGAGGGGGTCCCGCCTGAGAAGTGCGTTGCCAACAGCCATGAGAAATACTATGGTTACACCGGAGCTCTCCGGTAGGTGGTGGAAACATCCAGACTGCTTTCAAGTACTCTGGGTCTAATCACAGAGGTTATAGGGAGATCACATAAGGAGTACAGCCTCATGTTGATGCTGATATACTGACCTCTTTTTCCCATTGCACTGCTGAAGGTCTCTATGTCTGTAGTGTTATCTATATGATGTATCTTTTTTCTTTATGTGGCTTCCTGCAAAATGATGTAAAAAGTTCCCATTCTGTAAAACTGGGGCCCTGGTGTCTAGGTCTAGAGAGGGTCTCCTCCTCCTCTACTCTGTTCTGGTGAGACCACACCTGGAATACTGTGTCCAGTTTTGGTTTCCCCAGCCTGACAGGGATCTGCTGGAGAGAGTCTAACAGAGGCTATGAGGATGACTGGGGGACGTGAACATCTCTCCTGTGAGGAAAGGCTGAGAGGGAAAGCTGGCTATTAGTATGATGGGTGGGTGTCAAGATGAAGGTGCCAGGCTCTTTTTGGTGGTGCCCAATGATGGGACAAGGAACAATGGGTACAGGCTAGAAAACAGGAGGTTCCACCTCAACATGAGATGTTTCTTAATGGTGAGGGTGATAGAGCCCTGGAGCAGGCTGCCCATAGAGGTTGTGGAGTCTCCTTCTGGGGAGACCTTCAAAACCTTCCTGGATGTGTTCCTGTATGACCTGCCCTAGATGACCCTGCTTTGACAGGGGGATTGGACCTGATAATATCGGGAGGTCTCTTCCAAACCCTAACATTCTGCGATTCTGTGGTGCCTTCAGGTAAACCTGGAGAGACACAGTGTTCTGGCCAGACCTCCTACAATAGCAGTAGTGCTACAATTTTAACACAAATCAGTATTAAAAGATGGGGACCTGCAAAGTATGCTGCCACTAGGCACTTCCTGTTATAAAGGCTGCTTGCCTTAGCTAAAATGAGCTATCCTCTCAAAAATGCAGAGACCAGAGGCCAGCCCCAGAGCATCTCCTCTATACCTGCTCAGTATCAGCTCAAGCCTAAGTACTTCATAATGGGCATGAATTTAATAAGATCATTAATCTTACTTCATTTACATCTGGTAGCAAAGAGACCCTGCTTCAGAGTTTGCAGCCCTTGTGGTGCAAGTTAGTGTTCTTACAAAGCTACTAACACCTGCAGGCAGCCACTGCAGAAAGCAAAGCAAATGCTGAACCTAGCCAAGCTGCTTCTGACACTTATCATGTGATGAGGATGCACTTTTTCTCCCAGAATGTATTCAAAGACTATGTTTCAGATATCTTTAAAATATCCATGGCAGGGCTGCTAAGCCTGTCTATCCCTGGAGATGAATTTTACAAAATAGGACAGGGCAGAATCAAATCTGTGGAAAAGGGCCAGGATTCAAGCACCCACATCAGCTGCCTTTCTTTGTACTTCCCAGGTGTCTGGTCGAGCAGGGTGATGTGGCCTTTATTAAGCATTCAATTGTTGAAGAAAACACTGATGGTAGGTGGTTAATTTGTTGCATGGATCTTGATATGGCTCCCTTCACCTGTCTGCATTATTTTTGTTCCTATTGCAGAAGGTCATAGCAGTATTACCTGCTCAGCCTGTCAGTCTCACCCCTCCTGCAGAAGCAGAATTCAAATGCCTTCTGCCCAGGGTGGCTCTTCCCAGGCATTTCTGCAGGGACACTTCCCCACTTTTCTGCAAGCAATCATTTAATTTCAGCAGCAGTTCCTTAACCACAGACTTCTGCCTTGACACCTTTGTTCAGCACTGTAGATCCCCACTTGCCTGAAAATGTTCAGGTCACATTTCTGAAGGCACCAGCTGAAGTTTTGGGAAACAAGGCAAGAAAGGAGATGTAACTAAATCTCCCTGCCTGCTCTGATTGTCCAACTCATCGCATTGACTTTTCCTGAGTTTTACTTATGGGCCTCCTTTGTACCAGCCAAGTCTCCAGGTGTCTGTGCATGCAGGCACCTTGCTCAGATGTTGTGAGGCTGATGTCCTGCTAAATGAGGTCTCTGAATCTCCAAACCAATTCTTTTTAAAGGCAAAAATAAAGAAGACTGGGCCAAAGATCTGACAATGGATCAGTTTGAGTTGCTGTGCACTGACGGGCGACGGAAGAATGTCATGGCTTACAGGGACTGCCACCTGGCCAAAGTTCCTACCCATGCTGTGATCACACGTCCTGAGAAAGCGAAAAACATCCGTGAGCTGCTGGAGAGGCAAGAGGTTAGTAGGACTGACAGTACAGTGGAAGACATCTTCTAGGGCTGGTTTTATGCAGCATATTTGCATTTTTAGAGGAGTGATGCTGTGAGTTTCTTCCACTCGGTGCAACATGGAAGACTTAAACCCACCACAGCTCCTGGTTCCTCCATCCCACCCAAACTGCTTTCTCCTCTGCTACTTCAGTGTACTTTTAGCACTATTTATGTATGTACATTTATTGTACACATATATAGCACAGATATGCATGTATTTGCTAAATATATGCATATTTATGCGTATATTTAGCAAATACACCTGAAGGTAACAGCTCAGTTGTAGTGGTTGCTGTTGTCATGCTATACTTCTTGGGCTGTGTCCCTGTAGGTGTGTTTCAGAAGCTCCTCTGAAGAGGCTGAGTCAGGCACAGCCCTGTAGGAAAGGAGCTGCCCTGCACACACATGTCTCAGCTGCTGGTGTAAAAGGTAGCCAAGTTCAACCAGCTCTGTTGGATTTTACACTGGAAATGTTAATCTTGCTCCACCATCAGGGTCTGCTGAAGGGCAGTAGGAAGTCAGCTGCTTTGACTTTCAACTTATGGGCCAGGCATAGGACCTGCTAGTAGCATTCAGCAATGGTCTCTGCATGTAGGGACTCTGAAATGGAAAGAAAATTGCTTTGACAGTTGTGCCACAGCTGAAATAGCCTTCATCTAACTATCTGCACAGAAGATACAATCCTCAATTTCTGGAGCATGGCTGGAGACTTCCCAGAGTAATGGTGAAGAACTAGGACTAAGAGCTAGGCTTGTAAGAGCTGGATCTTGCCAGCTTCCTACTTTTTCCATACACTTCCCTCTTTCTGTCTTTATTTCAGAAATTATTTGGAACAAAAGGAGCGGCAAANAGAGAAAAGAGAAGACACAAGGGGTAAAGCCACCCACAGAACAGTCTGGCCACGATTTGGAAGGTAAAAGAAAACTTTAACAATAAATAAAAGGTACTTAAAATAGGGGAGTTACAAATAGGTATAGGGAAGGGATAACAAGGTACAAAATATACATATACAACCGGATGGATGGCGGTGGTCTAAAGAGATGTCCACCGTGTGGTAGAGGCTAGCCACAAGGAGAGAGAGCAACAGGAAGTTCCACTGTTTGTATAGGGGGGTCCAGAGAGGAAGTGGGAGTGGGCTGAACACTACACCTGGAGTTGACCAGACGTGGGGTCAAGTTCTGACCACTCCCCCCACCCAGGAGGGTTAACCCTTTACACTTCCTCAGTACCTCTCTGTGGGACAGTGCCAGATACCAATGTGGCCATTGCTACTTCAGGCTACTGCTGCCACTTTAGAAAAAAGTATTTCAACATTTGCCAAAGCAAAATTAATTGTGCCCTAGAGCCTAATTAGCAGATGTTTTGTACTGTCTGTGCTTTAGCTTCCACCCAGGTTATCCCGTTAATTACCCAGAAGATGACAGCTGCCCAGCATGGTAGGGACACAGGCTCTTCCTGTGTTTGTCAGGGAAGTGGAAGGGTGGAGAAGGATAAAAAACAAAAAAAGGAAAAAAAAAAAAAAAAAAAAAAAAAGAAAAAAAAAAAACAAANTGCTGTGCACTGACGGGCGACGGAAGAATGTCATGGCTTACAGGGACTGCCACCTGGCCAAAGTTCCTACCCATGCTGTGATCACACGTCCTGAGAAAGCGAAAAACATCCGTGAGCTGCTGGAGAGGCAAGAGGTTAGTAGGACTGACAGTACAGTGGAAGACATCTTCTAGGGCTGGTTTTATGCAGCATATTTGCATTTTTAGAGGAGTGATGCTGTGAGTTTCTTCCACTCGGTGCAACATGGAAGACTTAAACCCACCACAGCTCCTGGTTCCTCCATCCCACCCAAACTGCTTTCTCCTCTGCTACTTCAGTGTACTTTTAGCACTATTTATGTATGTACATTTATTGTACACATATATAGCACAGATATGCATGTATTTGCTAAATATATGCATATTTATGCGTATATTTAGCAAATACACCTGAAGGTAACAGCTCAGTTGTAGTGGTTGCTGTTGTCATGCTATACTTCTTGGGCTGTGTCCCTGTAGGTGTGTTTCAGAAGCTCCTCTGAAGAGGCTGAGTCAGGCACAGCCCTGTAGGAAAGGAGCTGCCCTGCACACACATGTCTCAGCTGCTGGTGTAAAAGGTAGCCAAGTTCAACCAGCTCTGTTGGATTTTACACTGGAAATGTTAATCTTGCTCCACCATCAGGGTCTGCTGAAGGGCAGTAGGAAGTCAGCTGCTTTGACTTTCAACTTATGGGCCAGGCATAGGACCTGCTAGTAGCATTCAGCAATGGTCTCTGCATGTAGGGACTCTGAAATGGAAAGAAAATTGCTTTGACAGTTGTGCCACAGCTGAAATAGCCTTCATCTAACTATCTGCACAGAAGATACAATCCTCAATTTCTGGAGCATGGCTGGAGACTTCCCAGAGTAATGGTGAAGAACTAGGACTAAGAGCTAGGCTTGTAAGAGCTGGATCTTGCCAGCTTCCTACTTTTTCCATACACTTCCCTCTTTCTGTCTTTATTTCAGAAATTATTTGGAACAAAAGGAGCGGCAAAAGACAAGTTCAAGATGTTTGAGTCTCAAACCAAGGACCTTCTCTTTAAAGACTTGACCAAGTGTCTGGTCAAACTCCGCGATGGAATCACATACAAGGAATTCCTTGGAGATCAATACTATGCTTCAGTAGCTAGCCTCAATACCTGCAATCCATCAGGTAACTGTAAGAGCCCAGGACACGTCCATGAATTGCTGTTCCTAGTCTCCTGAGCACATTTTTCTATGGCATGAAGACATTCCCAAACAATTACATTGTTGGTGTGGCTGGATGTGTGCTGGTGAGACTGGAGTGCTTAAAGGCAGGATTTTAACTTCTCCCTGTCATTTTCAGATCTCCTCCAGGCATGCACCTTCCTTGAGGACAAGTAGTGAGATGCGAAGGACCCTTGCTGGAAGGGAAGGAAACCTCAAGCCATGACTCCTCCTGTGCCCTCAGCACCAAACACCAACCCACAGAGGGCCCTCTGCCTTCACTGCTTTTTCTGCCCTTCCTCATCACTCTGAAAGTGGCTGTTTGAGACTTTACTGTTCTCTACTGCTATCACAGCAAGAAATAAAATCTCAAATCTAAATGGGTGCCCTGAGATTCTTCAAAATGATCCTTACGCCCATTCCTTCCTGTATTGGTTAGAGTTTAGCTTCTCAGGGGAAACCAATACNAAAAAAAAAAAAAAAAAAGGAAAAAAAAAAAGCCAGTGGTTGTAAGATGATGTGGCTGGAAGTAATTTTTACTAGGCAGTACTTTTAAAACGTGTAAGTATATTGATGGGGAGAGTACAGAGTTAGACTTCCTTTCTGCAAAAAAAAAAAGTCTAGGGCTTACTTAGAAATGTGTGTTTGGGGAGTTTTGTCCAGCGTGCTGCTGACCTGAAAACAAAGCTGTGAGTGGGCAGCCTGACTCTGATCCACAATAAAAATAAAAACGCAAGACACAAACATCTGCAGAGGCTCTCTGCTTCACAGGAGCAGAGTCTAGGGTAATCCAGCAGGTCTCAACCCTGCTATGAGAGCAGGCATGAAGAAGCTGCAGAGGGCAGAAAGATGGTAATAAGATCTTCCAGCTTTGAGAGAAACCATTGTGGAAGGCCTGGCTCTGTCTTCCTGATGCCTGGTACAAAGGTGATCATCTCTTCTCCAAGCTCAACAAATCCTGGTCCCTCAGCCTTGTTCCATGGGGTGAGATTCCAACCCATTGCCTGTCTTGGTGGCTCTCTCCCAAGTATGCCATATTCATGGATATCTTGCTCGAATCAGAGCATCTAAACCAACACTATCTAGATATGGTCAGATATCTCAAGATGTTTTGTGTGTCAAACTAAGGACCTGGTGCTAGGCTTAGGGAGGAAATCACTTCCTCACCTCCAGAGATTTCACAGAATCACAGAATAGTAGGGATTGAAAGGGATCTCCAGCGATCACCTAGTTCAAGCCCTCTGCTAAAGCGGGATCACCCAAAGCAGGTTGCCCAGGCAGATTCTGAAAGTCTCCAGAGGAGACTCCACAGCCTCGTTCCAGGGCTCCGGCATCCTCACGGGAAAGGAGTTTCTCCTTACGTTTAAGTGAAACCTCCTCTGTTCCAGTTTGTGCCCCCTGTCATGTCGCTGTGCACAACTGAGCCTGCCCCACCTCTTCTTGCCCGCAACAGGCCCACTAGCTCTTGCCGAGCACTGCTCGGCTCCCTTCAGGCTGCTCTTCACCAGGACAAACAGGCTCTTGTCCCAGCCTTGCCTCCTCACAGAGATGCTGCAGTCCCCTCTGCCGGACTCTCTCCAGTGGTTCCTTGTCTCTCTGGAACTGGGGAGCCCAGGCCTGGCCACAGTAGCCACTCACCGCCCCCACGCCTTGCCGTACCGTGCCTTACGCTCCAGCACAGGGGGAAGGCAACAAGCGCCCGAGCCACGCAGGCCCGCACTAGGCCTCAGCCCGCCTCCCGCTAAACCGCCACACCCCTCCCCGGCGGAACCACAACGCCCGCGGCCCGGCGCATCCCGGCAGGCCTTGCCCGCTCCTTTCCCGGCAGGTCGCGGGGCCGGAAGCGGGAGTGTGGAGACGTGCGGCGTGGAGGCCATGGCGGGCGGGCTGGAGCCCCACCTGGAGGCTCTGCGGCGGGAGCTGCGGGCGTCTGACCCCACTGTGCTCTCCGTCCTTCTGGCGCTGCTTGCCGTCGTCATCACATTCTGTGAGTTGCGGCCCGAGGGGAGCCTCTGTCGCGCCTCGGGGCCCTGCTGCGGAGCACCGACCCGCCGGGCCGCGCTGGCAGAGGGGCGGCGGTGCCGGCGGCGACGGGCTGAGGTGCTCCCTCCTCTCTCCCGCAGTGATCTGGAGGTTTGTGCAGGCCAGGAGGAGCAGCCGGAAGGCCGTGTTGCTGCTGGGCCTCTGCGACGCGGGGAAGACGTTGCTTTTCGCGCGGGTGAGTGGGGAGCCGGGCCGGGTGTCGGGGCTCGTAGCGGTGGCGGTAGGAGCCCCGCACGGGCGAGCTCGTGGCTGCAGGCGCCCTGTCAACCACTGCCGTCCTCTCCTGCAGAAACGGAGCTGCTGGTGCTGTGTAGCATTTGCCGGCACACTCTCTTCTCTTGTTGGGGGAGCAGTATATTAGTAGATTTTTAACTTTTGTTTCAATGAGTGTTTTCTTAATTCCTTGGGAGAAAAAATTGAAATAATAGAATCATAGAATCATAGAATGGTAAGGTTGGGAGGGACCTCAAGGATCATCTAGTTCCAACCCCCTGCCATAGGCAGGGAGACTTCCCACTAGTACAGGTCACGCAAGGCCTTGTCCAACCTGGCCTTGAACACCTCCAGGGAGGGAGCAGCCACAACCTCCCTGGGCAACCCGTTCCCATGTCTCACCACCCTTACTGTAAAGAACTTCCTCCTAACATCCAGATCGGGTAGTCTGAGCAGATGAAGGACAATGCTAGTGCTCCTCCAGCTGCCTTTTCCTGAAAATTACTTTTTCCCCGCAGCTGTTAACAGGCAAATACCGTGATACTCAGACTTCCATCACTGACAGCTCTGCAGTTTACAGAGCCAGCAATGACAAGGTGAGCAGACAGGTTTTTGAATGTAACTGGCTTTGTTTCTCTGCTAAAGGCAGCCTGATGCTTTTTGTGCTGTGCAGTCTTCCCAGCTTGAAATCAGTCCCGAGTTTGATCTGAGCTTAGGATAGAGTTCTGTAGGCAGCACACACTAAGAAATTAGAATACTGGGTAGTATTAGGAACTACTCCTCTCCATGGGTTCTTTTTCCTTTGCTTGTCAAATTGTGAAACCTTTTTGACTAAAAACCACACCTATATATTCAGTTTTGAAAGGCAAACAGCATGTGGTGTTTTTTTCTATAGAAGAGCAAAAGGAGCTGTTTTTACAAGGGTAACTGGTTACAAGTGGCCTCCCCAAAGGGGGAGCCAGTTCTCTTTAATATCTTTATCAATGACCCAGATGAAGGATCAAGGCATGCTTAGTGAGATTGCAGATGACACTAATGTGGGAGGGGGTGTTGAACTGTTTGAGAACAGTGACATGGCCCTACTTGACCACATCTCGAGCAGGAATGTAAGTGGAATGTCACTGCTTTCTCTGGCTGGCAGCCTGTGGCAGGGGAAGCATTTGTAGCTCTCAATGAAAGTACCTTGCAGGGCTATTTTTGTGTTATTCCCAGCAAAGTTTTGTGTACTTAGGTAGACTTGCAGTTGGGTAGAATGTGTGCATGAATGGATAACTTGCTTCAGAGATTGGTATTCTGTATCAAGGACTTGCAGGGTAGGGGTTCCTGGCTTTGCTTTGCAGAGTGGCTGTATTTGCTGTGTAAATCTGCTGCTCTACTGAGAGGAAGGTGAAGCTTTGTCACTTGCACTGTGCGTATGGTAGCTGTAGGGGGTGGTACTGTAAATGTTAATATTCTCTACAGTCATGCTTCCTCTTCTCAGCTCTGGTGAGTGGTTTGCTGGTGGTATTGCCTTTCATACTGAGTCATGGCCATTAATGTTGTTTCTCAGCATTTCTTTTGCCTGTTAGAATTGTTTTGGCTGGTGGAGGGACTCCACCTTGAGGAAAGCTAACCTGCTTCTGCCCAGTATGGAGATTGTCTTGACCACTGCTGCCTCAGCACCAGGCTAACTGGAATCCATTATCAGTCTGTTTTCACCCAGTCCCTGATCACAGGTACCTGCAGACTAGGTGTTGCTAATACCTTCTCACTTCTGTTCCCAGAGTGCTAGTGTGACCTTAATCGACCTTCCAGGCCATGAGAGTTTGCGGCTTCAGTTCTTGGAGAGGTTCAAGGCTGCAGCCAGGTAACTTTGAGGAGGTTGGCAGGGGAGAAAGGGGCAGGTGATGTTTTGAAAAGGAATGAACCAAAGGATAGTGCTGAGGATGCTGTGAGCTGAACCGAATTGACTGGTGGTGGCCCGAGAGTCATCTCTGCCATCGGATAGCAGGGATTAGTTACTGTTCTGCTTTCCTGCTTACCTGTGTTTTTAGTGGATCAGGAGGCAGAGTAGCTGTAGCAGGGAGGTGGTGTATTCACAGAGCAGAGAGGGAAAGGTGTCCTGCTTGGGCTGGACTTGTGCTATATTTCAGGCAGCACATGCTATCTTGCTCTTGTGTTGGGTGAGATGAGTTGTGGAAATAGATGTGTTAGTCTAGGGGAAGATGGTTGCAGAGCTTCAGGCTCAGCACATGTTCTTTTCTCTTTCCTTCAGAGCCATCGTGTTTGTGGTGGACAGTGTGGCCTTCCAGCGGGAGGTGAAGGATGTGGCAGAGTTCCTGTACCAGGTCCTGGTTGATAGCACTGTGCTCAAAAATGCACCAGCACTGCTGATTGCTTGCAATAAGCAAGGTATTGTGGGCTGGACATGGGGTTCAGCCCTTGAGTGATAGGGGTGCATGCCCTCCATGCTGAATTTCTTAGGAGTTGGGGTTTCAGCAAAAATGAAGGCTTGAACTTAATTTTAAACTTGGGCTACTCAGCAGAAGCATTTGTATCAGCCATTGGAAGAGTTCTTAGGTGTGTCTGATAGCTTTGAAGAGAAGCATCACTTGGGAGGCTTTTTAGATGGCCTTAAGTACGGTAGGTGGCTTTCTGCTTATCAAGAATGTGTCTTTGTGAATCTGCAGCCAACTAAACCAGGATCAACTTGAGCATAATGAACTGTCTGTACACACTTGGTAGCTTTATTATCAGAATCAGACAGCCATTTAGCTGCCAAAATGAAATGTTTTCTCTTGATTGGACTTTCAGGGACATCTAGTTATTGGAAGGGACTACACTTTCAAATCCCTATGACTTCGATAGTGGAACTGTGTCCCTTTATAAAAAACTGAAGCTTTTGGGCAGTGTCATATTTGTTTTTCTTAACTTCTCTTGTGTACTTATTCAAGAGCTGCCTGACGCCTTCATGGCTCCATGTGCCATAGGTTGAAAAGTGCTGTGTTGAGCTCTAGTACCAGGGGAGGTGAGATTGCTGGGTGTTGTGAGTGGGACATGAAACCCCATCCTCAGTTTTAAGCAACTTATTGACAAGCAAGATAAAATGAATTCCCTATGTTAGATCAGACTTTTGGGTTGCTTCCATTCACATCTGCAAACCCAAAGCTCCAGCATCTCTTCTCCTAGTGCAGACACAGCTATCTGTGTCCCGGTAATGCTTAAGACTGCACAGTATAAAGAGGCCTTAATGTAAGGAATGAACTTCTGAATTCTGACGTAAAACCAAAAAGCTGATTTCCTTTTCTTTTCTCTCTCTAGATGTCACAATGGCAAAATCAGCAAAACTTATTCAGCAGCAGCTGGAGAAAGAGCTGTAAGTATGCAATTGGATCTTGAACCCTGAAAGTTTCTTTCTTCTCCTTTCTGTCTCTTAACTTCAGTGCTCATTGACCTCCCTTGAGCCACATCTAAGCAGAAAAAGAGCGGTCTTTTTTGCCTCTGTAGATGTAACTAGGATAAGAGAAGATTGCTCCTTGCTAAAGCATGCAAAAAAGCAGTAGGCACAACGTGTTGCCTCCTAGAAGCTGTGGGTTGGAGAAACAGCATCCCAATCCTTTTCTGAAAGCTGCCATCCCTAAACTAAGTGATATTCCCATGATCCAGAGTGCTGCCCTTTCTGGGATGCAGGCAGGATTGGCTTACAGTTACCTTCCTCACACTCTGTGTGAGTGGTGTGAAGATATCAGGAACTCTGCTCAGTTTTAATGGCATAAGGTTTTTAGAAGGGCTCTTGTGATGCAAGAAGACTTGGTGTGCAGAGCTGGAGAGAGTGTCAGGTTTTCATGGCCTGCTAACAGGCATTGCAAGAGCCTATTTGGGCTCCTGTGTTGACTCTGTTCCACCCTCCCAGGAAGGAAGCTAACCTGTTGCTAATTTTAAGTTGTGAGAAGTGGAAGGATAAGACAGTGGCTTCTAGACTGTACTATGTTGTAAGCTGCCAGCTAGATGAGCTGCAGCATCAATGGCTGGCAGGTCTATCTGGTGGAGGAACAAGTAGGAGATGAGTTTTTGTTTTTAAAGCTGTATTTAATCTCTCTGCATGGAGACTTTGCCTGTGAATCCCATAATTGTAGTCGGATCAAATCTGCTCTGGGAGAGACCTGTGCAGCTCTTTTGCCATGGTGGATTCCACTAGCATCTGGTTTCCTTCCCCACACATGCTTTGAACTGGAAATTTTGCCTTCCTGTTGCCTGTGGGTCCTGTTTGCTACCTGGGGGTAGGAGGAGGAGTGTGTAGCTCTCTTCCAAAAACCTCTGTGTTTGTGTGATGTAACCTTGTTGTTGCCAAGTGATGGACTTGACAGTGTTAGGTTTGTTATTGGACTCATGATCTGAAGGGTCTTTTCCAGCCTGAATGATTCTATCATCTCTTTGGTCAGTAAACAGCAGCAGGGTTATTTATGCTGGTGCCTCTTTTAGGCTGAGTACTTAAGGGAGGAATTATTTGCCACATAGTCAAGTTCTCCAGGAAAATAAGCTTTCCTTGTTTGTGATGTTGAGCATTTGCAGTTTTCTGTGTGTAAAAGTTGTATTTCTGGGCTGATTGTACATGCCCTTTTGGGCAGTGTTACTGCTGCAGGCTCAGGTGTTGCTGCCATCCTCCTTCCTGCACTGCTATGCTTTGATCTTCTCATGTGGAGAACCCAAGGAAGTGTCTGCTGTCTCATTCCTGAACTCACACCTCTGGGTAGTGCTGCTCTTTCCCTCTGCCCCATTAATCTGGCTTCATTCTGTGGATAAGAAGTAGCTAGGTTTGACTGAGGGAAGGGCATTGCCAGGTGGCTCTTTCCCTGAAAGAGTCTGTGCTACATGCATGAAGCTCTGATGAGCAGTTGAAGATGCAGGGAGAGACTGCCTGTGCAGACTCCTGACTTCACTAGCCTTGCTTTTTGGGACCTCAGTGGCAGGCAGCTCACAGTGCTTTTGCATCTGGTGGGCTATTCTGTCTCCTGGTGGTGCCTCTGCCTTGGATGCCTGATGAGTGTGAACAAGGGGGTCCATCCTTCCTCTCCATGGGGCAAGCAGTTGAAATACTTCAGCAAGCTGAAAGGCAGGAGCAGTAGTGTCACTGCAGCCTTGTCCTTGGGCAGGCATTGCTCTTGGGAGCAGTGGGGAGACTCCATCCCTTTCTAAATGGCCAAAGGGATTCGACGCACTCAAGTGTCAGTGGGTTGAGTCCCTGCTCTTGTGCCTCTTGTCAGTTAGCCTGTTAAAGTGGTGCTGATCCTGAGCCCTGAGGGTTGTTGAGTGTCACTCCTGGTGATCGTGTCTGCCTTGGGGCTATTGGAGAAGCTCAGATCAGAACACCATTGCTTGACTCTTGCTGTTTATTACAAACCGAAGCCAGTTTAACCACCTTCGGTGGCCTCCTGTCTGTCTTGCTCTTTTGTGCCTCTCAGTTGCGCCTTCTAGTGGGTATTTAGGAGAAGTGGTCGAAGTTCCTGCCTTTGCCTGTGCCTTGCAGGACAGCAGTGGGACCTCCTATCCTTGGTATAGCTGGTGTCAGATCTGAGTCCAAAACACCTCAGCAGCTGTGATGTAGGTAACCTTCCCCTTGTTCACAGTTCTTGACCCTTTCCCTTTTCTGTCTGCAGCAATACCTTACGAGTGACACGCTCTGCAGCTCCCACAAGCCTGGATGGCTCATCCACTGGGGCCCCTGCCCAGCTGGGGAAGAAAGGCAAGGATTTCGACTTCTCCCAGCTACCCATGAAGGTGGAATTCGTGGAGTGCAGTGCTCGGGGCAGCAAGGGAGAGGAGGGAGATGCTGACTTCGAGGGACTTGAGAAATGGCTGGCCAAGATCGCGTGAATAGAGATGGACAGGGCTGGAAGGAGAGACCTGGGGAGGCTGAGGGACAGGACTGAAAGGAAAGAGCTGGTTGGAAGCACTCAGAATCTCACCTTGCTATAGAAAGTAGAAACTTAAGATGGAAATCAGCATTGTGGTATTTTTCTCTGCTGCTCATGGGCTTGGGAGCAACATGGCACAATTGCTGGTGTGATGTCCTCTGACCGTTCACAAAGCAGCATTTAATTTTTTTCCCTTGCACTCTTCTGTCTTCTGGGATGCTCACACTCTGGGCTTAATCTCTTTCCTTAATCTTTGGCTTTTCACTTGGTAGTTGCCAAGCAAATTAGGAAAGAGTGCATTGCCAGGTTGAGTTTTAGATTGGAACCTACATGTAGTCTCATTCTGGTTTAGCATTGCAATCCTGTTGTGTCTCTCACTGCTTGGGAGCACTGTGCACGTCACCTCTGCTGCCTTGGCAAAGTGCACAGACTCTCTCAGTTGGGAAATCATTGAGGAGAGTATAAAAAGCTGTGTTCTTCCATGTCTCCTGCTTTCCTGTTCTTCCAGATTTGTGTGTTCTCCCGTCTGTGGGACTGGGGTGGCTGGCTGCTCTGTTTTGGTCACTGCATACTGCCTGTGTCCAGCTGCAGGGCCTGTGTCTTTGGGCAATTCCCACTGTTCTTGGGAGCTTTTCTTATTCCACTCTGCTTCGCCTTCCCATACTTCAGGCTCTTCTCTCATAGACATGTTTGTGCTCTCCAAGTGGCAGAGTTTTAGTAGGGCCGTAGCTTGAAACTGGGTTGATATCAGCATTACATGTGAAGTCCAGCATGGCAGATGTTTGCCTTGCAGTCCCTCTCTCCTGCTACAGTCACTGCAGTAAGATCATCTTTTGTAATTAGCCAGCAGTTGTGGCAGATTGAGAGGGAAGGTCAAGGAGCTGCTGGTACATGAGTGTGATTCCTTCTCCTGAGGAAGATGCTCAATGAAGAGGGGAAAGAAGTGTGAGGTTTTTCCCAGTTTGTTCTCGTTGGTTTGTGGTGTTTGAAGCCAAAGTTGCCACTGCATGTGTGATCTCAGCTGTTAGACTTGCAGTGAAGATGAAGAGGATGCCTGTTGTAGTGGGCTCAGTAGGCTGCTTGAAGTGTTGAAGAGCAGTGATTCAGCCTGTTTCTGAACTGTCCAAGGCACATTTGCTCTCCTCTTCCCCATGCTGTGGCCAGGAGAGTTGGTTATCCAAAGCAAGATCTTCGGCAGCGTTCATGGTTGTCATGTGGAGACAAGACCCTGGTGCTGTCCTGTGTATTCAGCTTCTCCTTTCTCAGCAGCCTTGAAACACAGTTGCCCTGTCAAGCAGCTTCATAAAGCTTTTTTGCTGTGATAGGGAGTGCAGCACCTATGTCAGGGTGATCACTCTCCACAGTACATATTGCAAAGTCATACAAGCATTGATATTTTTCCTTGTTTTTTGTAGCTTCCCCTTTTGCTTCAGGCTAGGAGGGAATGGCCAGCTCCTGGTGACCTTTTGTGCTCTCCTGTCTGGTTTGATGCTTCCTTCATCACTCACCTGATCTGTTGTGTTTTCCTTTCTGTGTGAGGTGTCCTCTGTCCCCTTGTAGCGTTGCCAAGTGTTAGTACTGTTGGGAAGAGCAGGAATAGTCTTTAGCAAAGACCTGTGCTTGTAAGAAAGCTAGGCCTTGCATTTCTAGTCTTGTGAACCCAGTGACTCTTCTACAGTCCACGCAGGAGGTGAAGAGGGTAATATTTATGAAGTATGTTACATATTTTCCTGCAGCCAGAGTATTGTTGCAATGTATTTGTCATGCTTCAAACTTCTTTTAGCTGAAGATCTTTCCTAGGCTGCCTGCTTTGAATCTAGTGCTGAAGTGAGAGTGCTGTTGTGTCTTTGGGCAGTTGTTCTACTTGCAAAGACTAGTCTCCTTGAAAAGTAGAGGCCAAGCACCACCCTCCTGCCATAAGAGGGAAAAGTAGCATGAGGTTGTGGTTGATTTCACATTATTCTTATTAAAAGTATTCCTTAATTTTTCATTTTTTTGCTTAAATGTTTCAAGTCTGTCTGTATTGGCCTATTTCTCAGTGGTGTCGTTTCTGTGTGGACTGCATCTTTTGCTTCTGCTTAACACACTTGAGATCAGCCTTCCAGCGTGGTAGTCAGGTCTCATCAGAATGCTTCTGATGGTTCCTCCACACACAGGGCTTCTGGGGTTGTGTCTTTTTTTATGGATGCATATTTACTCATTACTCTGAATGATAGGGACTTAATAAGATGTTAAGAGTTGGAAGGGACCTTGAAAGATCATCAAGTCCAACCCCTCTGCCAGAGCAGGGTCACCCAGAATAGGTCACACAGGAATGCATTCAGGTTGGTTTGGAATGTCTCCAGAGAAGGACACTCCACAAGCTCTCTGGGCAGCCTGCTCCAGGGCTCCAATCATCATGTACGAAAAAAACCCAAACCACCAGCCAAGAAACTTAACAGAAAAGGCACTTTGCTTGATTGTGCAGGAAAACTCAAGCCAGCTGCAGTGCTGCTGTGCATGGCTGTCATGGTTTAAGTCACAGACCACTTACAGCTCTGTGGTGGAGCTGGCTACAGTATTCTGCAGCTTTACAGTTGGATGGAGTTGCCTTAGCCTCCTCTGCTGGAGCATGGCAGGGGATCTGGGAGCTGGCTGTAAGGCAGCATGGCTGAGCAGGGGTTGCACCCAGGCCAGCGTGTGCCATGGGCTGCTGAAGAGCTGCATGTGTTTTTTGGGCCATGCTTCATGACTGGCCTCTTAAATACTTGGGGTGTTTTTGTCCCGGCGGCTGAGGGAAAAGGACAGAACTGGAAACTCTACATGTTATTTTCTTTCTTGGTTTCTCCTGCCGCCAGCTTTGTGCTTTGTTGGTTTTGGCTCTTGGGTATAAACCGTGCTTGCAGCCCGTGACTTGTTGCTGGCCAGGGAGATTGCTCCTCAGGCTGCAGGCTGGCAGCCATTGTTGGCCGTGAAGGCCAAAAGCATTGTGGTCTGGATCAGCAATATGACCAGCAGGGCCAGGGCAGGGATTGTTTTGAGGCCCTCACTCTGAGAAGGACATTAAGGTGCTGGAGCATGTCCAGAGAAGAGCAACAAAGCTGGTCTGGGATCTGGAGAACAGGTCCAGTGACGAGCAGGTGAGTGAACTGGAGTTGTTTAGTGTGGAGAAAAAGAGGCTGAGGGGAGACCTTCTCAGTCTCTACAATTCCTTGAAAGGAGGTTAAAGCCAGCTGGGGATTGGTCTCTTCTCCCCAGTAGCAAGTGATAGGATGAGAGGAAATGGCCTTAATGGCACCAGGGTATGTGTTGGCTAGATCTTAGAAGAAGCTTCTTCCCTGAAAAGTTTCTCAAACCCTGGAACAGGCCGCCCAGGGAGGTGGTTGAATCTCCAACCCTGGAGGTGTTTTGATGAGGCAGAGATGGTGGTGCTGAGGTGTACCCAGGCATGACAGAGTTAGATACGAATTTGACTCAATGATCTTGAAGGTCTTTTCCAACTGAAGTGATTCTGTGATTTCATGTAGCCCCTGCCCGCTGCCTGCAGCTGCAAGCACCCCACTTGCAATTCTGTTCCTCCAGCCGCTAGCCTGCAGCCCCAAGCATCCTGCCTGCAACCTCATGCATGCAGCACCCCACATGCTGTCTCCAGAGCCCTGCCCACAGCTTCTTGTGCTCTACCTGCAGCACCACCCTAACACACCACTGCCTACAGCCCACTGCCTGCAGCCCCTGCACTCTGGAGATCCCCAGCCCCTTTCCTTCAGACCCCTGTATGCTGCCTGAAGTCTTCTGTCTGCATTCCCCATGTCCAATGCCCACTGTGTCCTACCTTCAGCCCTCAACCCCATGCTGGTGGAACCCTGCCTGCTGTGTCATGCATTGTGCAGAGCCATGTGCTGCAGGGTGATGTAAGCAGGGTGTAGTGGACTGCAGGCTTGGGACTGGCAGCAGGTATCCTGGGGCTGCATGCAGGCACTGCTATCCCTTGTCACTGGGCTGCCTGGATAGTAAGCCAACACAGCCTGCATGCTCTACACAGACCCTCCTCACTGGTGGGGCTGCAGAAGGAGCACATGCCCTGGCTGCCACCAGCCACCTTTGCCAGCAAGGACTGCACTTGGGATCTGCCAGGGATGGGACCTGCAGGTATCTACTGCCTTGCTTTGGTGGTGGGGACAGCTCCTGGGTGAAGGGTAGAGCAGCAAAGCACCAGAGTTGGAAAAGTGACCTTTATTTAAAAAAAAAAAAAAAAAAAAAGCAACAAGCCCCCACAACATTCTGCAGTAGGTTCACAGCACGTGCACTGTCCATGCTGATCTCTGTGAGGGGTGCAGGCAAGGGGAACATGGGACAGCCCTCCAGGATTGTCAGGCACCTGCAGTGCTCCTGTCCCAGCTCGGAGGGCATTATACAGCTGAAAACATTGCACTGGAGTGAGGACCATTGCCCACAAAGGCACTTCTCTGAGTACTTGGGATAGTGTTGTGCTCCAGCTCCCATCTGCCTCCTGGTCCAGGTGGTGTGGGGGGGCTGACCCCTCCCCAAAGTTATGAGCAAAGTGCATACTATCCTGGAAGGATCCAGTCTGAGGATGGAGCTGGTGTGGAGCATCTCTTGCCAGGACAGTGGCGTTGTCATGGGCTGCAGGAGAGGAGCTCAGAGCTGCTAAGATGAAGTTGCTCCCTTAGGAGGAAAGATAAACCCAAGAAAGACAAAGTACTGGCAGTGGGTAATGGGAGTTGTGGAGTCAGTTTTCAAATGGGCTACACCAGCCCCGCTGCCTTCTCTTGCACATTGTACTCCTTGCTCCTCTTTACCTTCCAGCTGATGAGGGCTAGGAGGATGGTGCCCACCACCTTGTAGCCCACCTGCAGTCCTAGGTACCTGTTGGGAGAAGAGCAAGGAGATGCCGTGTCTGGAGGTGGCATCTTCAGCCAGCCCCAGGCTCAACTGGGGACCATGCCTATGGTCATCTGTGCTGGGGAAGGACCCAGGGGGACACATGGCAGGGGTACCTGTTGCGGAGGAAGTCGTTGTTGTAGTAGGCACAGAACCGGCGCTGGGTGCACTGCTTCTGCCAGTAGATGCAGGAGGAGTCGATGAGGGCACCAAACATGGCCGGAGCTGGCAGCCATGCTTTGGAGAGGAGAGGAAGGAGTCAGGCTGCCAGCCCTGCTTTGCCTGCTATCCCCAAAGAGGTTCAGCACCAACTGGGGCTCAAGCAAGCCTCTGAGCACCCTGCTGCCTTCCCCCAGACTCAGGAGATGGACACTCACCCAGCAGCCTCATTAGTAAGAACTGGACGCCGATGGCAAATGACTTCTCATCCTGATTCACCACTCTGCAGAGGAGAAGCCATGGGAGGTCAGAGCTGCCGTGACTGCTCTCTGGCCAAGCATCTTGGCTTGGTTCCACATGTAGGTACCCCATTGATCCCAGCATAGGGAACCCATCACATCATGCTTCCCTCAGTGCCTTGCCACTCCCTCCTGCCTGTTGCTCACCGTAAAACCATCATGTATAGGGGGTTGTGGGACAGGCAGGCTACCAGGGCAGCAAAGGAGATGAGGAATATGACAGGAAGGAGCATGTGGGAGCAGCTCAGCGGACAGGAGCCTGTCTTGGCAGAGGACAGTCTGTTCCCAGCAGAGATCAGGGAACAGTTCTTGTAGATCTGTTGGAAATGTGTGGAGAGAAAAAAAAAAAGTCAAATTCTCAAAGCCAAGAGCAGGGTTTGTAGTGAGGCATCAGGCTGCAGCACTTTGCAAGAAGCAAGTGTCAGCTCCAGTTTTAAGGCACAGCCATGGTATTCTGCAAAGGGATGTGCTGCCCTCCCCATTTCTCCCAGCATATTCTCAGGACATTACAGCAGTTCTCCATCACACCTCAGGACTTGAGCATCTCTGGTAGGCCTTCCCACTCACCACATCCAAAAGGCTCTGCCAAGCGCTTGCATTCATCAAGTTCCTACAGCATTACCGCAGCCTCCACCATCACCAGCACACCAGGTGCCCTCTGCTTTGCAAACCATTTGTTGTACTCACCACTTGTTTGGGAGTGGAGGAATTAGCAGTGCTGTTTGTGCAGCCAGCGAAGCAGGGGGAGATGTACTCTATGTTGTTTGCTCCACACACTGGGTGAAAGATGTGCTCAGAGCAGTGGCACCCACTCAGCGTCCTAACCTGCTGCTGGGAACTCAGTGTACTGCCAAAAAGGAGGAGGGGAAAAAAAAAATTTGGAAAAAAAAAAAAAGAAAAAAAAAAAATCAAGAAATAGGACAGGAGGAAGAAAAATCTCTCTTACTAGTTAGTCACTTTCCCCATTCCTGTTTGCGCTGCCAGCAGCAGGCTGGCCTTGTGCCAGAGCCTGATTCCCCTGCAGGTACCTCTGCAAGTGTACAGTGAACTTAGCAGTAATTATGTCTCTAAACAAGTACTCCCACACTTACTTCACACTCTCACCCCCCCGCTGAAAACTAATCAGCCAAATGCCTGGAGAAGTGTAGCTGAGCTCCATCCAGAAGTACACAAACAGATGTACAAACAGCCCCAGCTGGAAACATCATTCAGACAGAAACTAGAAGTGGGCTTGTTTCCAAACAAGGCTGACTGCAGCGTGAAATCAGGAGTACAAACCCTGTCTTGTCTTGCCTTGCCTTGCTACCTAAGGGAGCTCATCTGCTGGAGTGGCACAGTTCGTCTCCACGGGAAGATGGCATCAAAGAGCTGTCCTTGGGCATGGTGGGCTGGGCCTGCTCATTCTCCTGCAGGAAGCTGGCACCAGGGACTTGCCTTTGAGCATGGTGAGCTGGGGCTGCTTATTCTCCTGCAGGAAGCTGGCACCAGGGACTTGCCCTTGGACATGGTGGGCTGGGGCAGAGCTCATGCTCACTCATCCATGTAGCCTGGGAATGCAGGCAAAAGGCGTTTCTGCACTGCTGCCATTGCATGTGGGGAAGTTCCCAAAATAATATAGGGTGACAGGCTCCTTTTCCATTCACCATTCAAGCCCCTCCTGCATCTCCTAGTTACATTGGCAAAGCCTCTCAATGCTGATGTGTCTCAGAGGGACTAAGGCAGTCAACCTGACACTGGCAGCAAGAGGTGAACACCAAGGTGCCTCCCAAAATGTAGCACTTGCAGCACCTGGTCTTGAGCTGAGGAATCTCCTCACATTTGAAGAAAAGCTTCATCTGCTAGTGTCTCAGTGGACTTCCACACACTCCTGAATTCACAGTGCATGCTGTGTGGAGCCTAAAGAAGATCTAAACAGCTGCTCATGCATGAGTTTGCAGAATGTTCTTCTTATTCAAGTGGCTTTGAAGTGGGAGAAGAGCATGGACAGCTCTGACTCTCTCTCTCTCTCTCTCTTCCACTGCACCCTGGGGACAGGAGGGTTATTGCTGGGCAAAGGGAAAACATCTGTGAAAGCCCCTTGATGACTGTGCATTGGGAAATGAGCACAGTGCACTTGACAGCAAGCCTGAGGTGGACTCCAAATGTCATTTTTATCCTAAGAAGATGTGGCAAGAGCCAAAAGTTTCCACCTAGGCGAGGAGAAATGTGATGTATGCATCTTTGGTACACAAAATCAGCAGCAAATGCCCTCTTGAGCTTTCTGTGCTGTACAGAGCTCCTCCAGGCAGTGGGATCAGAGAGCAAGCAGTAGTGGGGGGTGATATCTACTATTTCCCTTTATCTGCAAGTGTCCCACCCCATGGATAATTACATCAAGAGCTGGAGGAGTAAGAAGTTGGAAACAACTCAAGCATCCGCATTACCTGGGAGGGTAGATCCCACTGATGTGCCCTGTGGAGCAGCCCATGAAGAAAATGGGCAGGCAGATAAGGATGGAGAAAACAAGCACCACCACAGCAAAGCGGGGGATGGCTCGGAGGGAGAAGGCAAAGCGTTTCATGATGATTCCTCCTAAAAGCATCCCGAGTGCTGCTGCTGGCAGATTCACAGCTCCTGGAGTGAAATTAAGGTGTTAAGTGGAGGCCCGACCTGCCAAGCACCTCTTTGCTGGCAGAGGGTGGTGGTAGTGGCTTTGTGGACCTAGTGGTGGTTGGGGGGACTTAACAGATTCCACCATTATCCAAGACAAACCAAACCTGAAGCAGTTGGTACCCATGAGAACTGCCTTGGGAGTCTGGCTCAGAGTTGCAAGATCAAGCTCAATGTGTAATCACTTGCTCTTGCTCCATCTTTAAGCATTGCCCATTTGGTGAGGTTGCATGTTTTCAGGGAGAGTGCTTACTGGCCCAAGAGGGCAAACAAGCAAATGCAGACTGTCTTTGAGAGGCTGCAAGAGATCCTAGCCTTTTGCAGGCATTTCAGGTCAGGAAAGTCATTGACCATTTCGAGGTAATCCCTAGGTCTCATCTGAAAGTGTGTTTTTTAGTGACTGCCTTCTGCAGGTATTAAGAAGCCCAGGGCATGTGGGCAGGTGGCTCCCTGCTGATGGATGTTTTTCACCCCATGGCTGCTGCTGCCTGTTTGTGCTCACCTATGAGAAAGTTGGCGTATGAGGAGGAGGCACCGTACTGCTTCTCCAGGAACTTGTTAAGGAAGGTGGACAGCCCTGCAATGACTGATGAGAAGCTGCACTGAGCCAGAACCAGGAGGATGAAGAGGGGGTTGAGGAGCAACCTGAGGAAGATCTTTGGGAATCCTACAGGGAAGCAGAAGGAAAAAATGTATTTTAGCCATGTGATCCTCAAGTCAGCAATTCTCACTGTGGAAAAAACTCCACCCTTAGACTGTTCCCTGTGAGCTCATATCAAGGATGTCTGAGGCCATGGGGAAATAGAAGGGAAGGCATCCTAATACGGCCTGGCAGCTGGCAGCTCTCTTTAGTTTGCTTTCCCCTTCTAGCAGAGTGCTGCAGAGATCTGGCGTTGTTCAGCAAAGTCCAATGAGACCAAGAAAAAGGAGCTGACAGCTTCAGGTTATTACTGATGGATGGAGAGGGAAGGAGGTAGGGCCTTTAGCTGGTGAGAAGTCAGCAAGGACCTAAAAAAAGTTATTAAACTGTTCTCTCTTATGAGTGACATCTCTGTTCAAGCTCTCTTCAGCTACACATACACCAGCACAAGCTACAGTGCAGTGACTGTCTCAAAGCAGCTGCTGGTGCCGGCAGCCCCATGCCCTCTCTTGGAGCTGTGGGTTAGACCACCCAGCTGGCATTTCCCAGCATGCTTGTGCCAGCTCAGATCCTCAAATCAATATTGAGAGATAATTCAGGCATGTCAGCATTGCTGTATTATAGCAGGAGGGAGGCTGTGCCCATCTTAGATATGGCCAAACTCAATCGTACAGGTTTTTCCCAACCAAAATAATTCTGTGGTTCTTTCTGCCCATGGTCCTTAGGGAAGGGCATGCTACAGCCCTCAAGCTGCCTAGGCTAGCCCTGGCAGCTCCACAAAATGAAGCGGGCACACTCAAAGGCTCCTAACAAGCATGCCCATCTTGAAATGCTATCCATCCACCCAGCATGGCCCAGTGCCCCTCATCACCATTGCTTATAAGTACCAGCCCTTTACTTTTTATAAACTCCATCAGTGAGATTTGTTCAGCCATCTCCTTCTCCATTTTCCTGAGCATGCCAGCCTCCACGTTTGGATCCTGGGGAGGTAGAGAAGAGCAGCCTGCAGTGAGTGGGGAGCGTCTATGTAAGGTTGGCACTATCTGAGGAGCATAGTCTGTCCCAGGTGCATTTGACCCCTTCCTGTTAGAGCAGCTGGACTACCCAGTTCAAGGACAAAGAACTACTGGAAAGAGTCCAGCAGAAAGCCACTATAATGCTGAGAGGACTGGAAGTCCTGCCTTATGGGGGAAAGCTGAGAGACCTGGGACTGTTTAGCCTGGAGAAGAGAAGCCTGAGGGGGCTCTCATTCATGCTAATCAACAGCTAAAGAGTGAGTGTCAGGAGGACAGAGCCAGACTCTTCTCGCTGGTGTCCAATGACAGGACAAAGGGCAATGGACACAAACTGGAATACAGGAGGTTCTGTGTTAAAAAAATCTTCCCTTTGAGGGTGGCAGAGCACTGGAGCAGACTGCCCAGNAACCAAACCTGAAGCAGTTGGTACCCATGAGAACTGCCTTGGGAGTCTGGCTCAGAGTTGCAAGATCAAGCTCAATGTGTAATCACTTGCTCTTGCTCCATCTTTAAGCATTGCCCATTTGGTGAGGTTGCATGTTTTCAGGGAGAGTGCTTACTGGCCCAAGAGGGCAAACAAGCAAATGCAGACTGTCTTTGAGAGGCTGCAAGAGATCCTAGCCTTTTGCAGGCATTTCAGGTCAGGAAAGTCATTGACCATTTCGAGGTAATCCCTAGGTCTCATCTGAAAGTGTGTTTTTTAGTGACTGCCTTCTGCAGGTATTAAGAAGCCCAGGGCATGTGGGCAGGTGGCTCCCTGCTGATGGATGTTTTTCACCCCATGGCTGCTGCTGCCTGTTTGTGCTCACCTATGAGAAAGTTGGCGTATGAGGAGGAGGCACCGTACTGCTTCTCCAGGAACTTGTTAAGGAAGGTGGACAGCCCTGCAATGACTGATGAGAAGCTGCACTGAGCCAGAACCAGGAGGATGAAGAGGGGGTTGAGGAGCAACCTGAGGAAGATCTTTGGGAATCCTACAGGGAAGCAGAAGGAAAAAATGTATTTTAGCCATGTGATCCTCAAGTCAGCAATTCTCACTGTGGAAAAAACTCCACCCTTAGACTGTTCCCTGTGAGCTCATATCAAGGATGTCTGAGGCCATGGGGAAATAGAAGGGAAGGCATCCTAATACGGCCTGGCAGCTGGCAGCTCTCTTTAGTTTGCTTTCCCCTTCTAGCAGAGTGCTGCAGAGATCTGGCGTTGTTCAGCAAAGTCCAATGAGACCAAGAAAAAGGAGCTGACAGCTTCAGGTTATTACTGATGGATGGAGAGGGAAGGAGGTAGGGCCTTTAGCTGGTGAGAAGTCAGCAAGGACCTAAAAAAAGTTATTAAACTGTTCTCTCTTATGAGTGACATCTCTGTTCAAGCTCTCTTCAGCTACACATACACCAGCACAAGCTGCAGTGCAGTGACTGTCTCAAAGCAGCTGCTGGTGCCGGCAGCCCTATGCCCTCTCTTGGAGCTGTGGGTTAGACCACCCAGCTGGCATTTCCCAGCATGCTTGTGCCAGCTCAGATCCTCAAATCAATATTGAGAGACAATTCAGGCATGTCAGCATTGCTGTATTATAGCAGGAGGGAGGCCGTGCCCACCTTAGATATGGCCGAACTCAATCGTACAGGTTTTTCCCAACCAAAATAATTCTGTGGTTCTTTCTGCCCATGGTCCTTAGGGAAGGGCATGCTACAGCCCTCAAGCTGCCTAGGCTAGCCCTGGCAGCTCCACAAAATGAAGCGGGCACACTCAAAGGCTCCTAACAAGCATGCCCATCTTGAAATGCTATCCATCCACCCAGCATGGCCCAGTGCCCCTCATCACCATTGCTTATAAGTACCAGCCCTTTACTTTTTATAAACTCCATCAGTGAGATTTGTTCAGCCATCTCCTTCTCCATTTTCCTGAGCATGCCAGCCTCCACGTTTGGATCCTGGGGAGGTAGAGAAGAGCAGCCTGCAGTGAGTGGGGAGCGTCTATGTAAGGTTGGCACTATCTGAGGAGCATAGTCTGTCCCAGGTGCATTTGACCCCTTCCTGTTAGAGCAGCTGGACTACCCAGTTCAAGGACAAAGAACTACTGGAAAGAGTCCAGCAGAAAGCCACTATAATGCTGAGAGGACTGGAAGTCCTGCCTTATGGGGGAAAGCTGAGAGACCTGGGACTGTTTAGCCTGGAGAAGAGAAGCCTGAGGGGGCTCTCATTCATGCTAATCAACAGCTAAAGAGTGAGTGTCAGGAGGACAGAGCCAGACTCTTCTCGCTGGTGTCCAATGACAGGACAAAGGGCAATGGACACAAACTGGAATACAGGAGGTTCTGTGTTAAAAAAATCTTCCCTTTGAGGGTGGCAGAGCACTGGAGCAGACTGCCCAGAAAGATTATGAAATCTCCTTCTCTGGAGGCATTCCAAACCCATCTGGACATGTTCCTGAGTGACTGACCGACAGTGGGATTAGATTTGATGAGGCCCTTTCCAACCCCCACCATTCTGTGATTCTGTGAATGATTTCAAAAATTGCTACAGCCCTTAAGCAGAGCTGCACCTTGCAGGACCTTGTACTTGACCTTGTTGAACCTCATGAGGTTCACCTCTACCCTCTTGTCCGCATCTGATGACGCTGCTGGTGTCAAGGGGTGTTGCAGTGGGGAGATAAGATGCAGCCATCAGCAGCAGAACCAGGCCAGACACCCCAGGAAAGCTGAATCCTCATGGACAGACCCCTACCAAAGAGGAATGCGTGCAAGAACCCCTACAAGCCAGCCAACTATTGCTATGTCCCAGGGGAGACACAAATCTACCCAAACCTCTCCCAACAGATGCTGTCAGTGCAGCTAGGAGGAAAGATACGGGGTCTGGTTTTGGTCTGCTGAGCTGTGGTGGTTCTGACTTTCCAGCTAATGGTGAAATAAAGAGTCTGTTCCTATGCATGTTAGAGGCACAGAGATTGTTTGGAAGAGTTTTCACTTGTGAGAAGTTGTAACCACATCTAACAAAGGTTGCTGGGCTCCCTTCCTTCCTCTCACCCCTCTACTCTGGGGACTCTTCCTTGAGCACTGCCCTGGCACCTAGATGTTCTGGCCCTCCAGAGATAAGTTCTCACCTCTCCTTTCAGCAGGTAACGAGGGAAAAAGAAATAAGGAATGGATGTGACCACCAAGCAACCTGAGGAGATCAGCAGTCCCAGCCACCAGGCTCCAATCCACTGCTGGTCCCTTGGTGTCAGGGCCACTGTAGCTGCAAGACACAAAGAACCATCATGAGAGCTCTGCTCCTGCATGTCCTGCATGTGAAAGGGACAAATGCCCATGCAAATATGGACCAGTGGTGCACAAAGGGTTCACGTGGGCACAGTCCAAAGGTCTCTCCACTGGAACAGAAGAGCAAACGGATGGAGGTGAGAGCTGCTACCAGTGTTGGTAGCAAGACCAGCCCTGGTTGTGTCTGACCTCCTCTCTCCTGGCCAGGATCCTGCACCGCCGCTCCCCACAAAAACCACACCAAGCCTCCCAGATCACTGTAGGATGGCCTTAGTCAGCATGGAAGTATGCTGATGGCACAGGTTCAACTCTTCCCCGCTCAGCCAGCCAGCAAGGCCATGATTACGGGGGCCTGACTCCATCCTCCTCTGCCTGGGGCGTGCAGTGGGTTTGGACCGTGCTGCCTGCCAGGGATGCCGAGCAGAGATAGGGACTGAGGAAGGGCACAGGCACTTTCCTGGAAGAGGTTGCTCTCCCATTGTTCCAGGCTGGGTCACTCTCTGCTGGCAGAGCCCAAGGGAGGGACGCGTGCCGGCAGAAGAGCGCTGCTAATGAGCCTGGTTTCCGAGTGGGTAAAACTGCAGGCGCCTTCTCCGGAAAAAGGAGGAGAAGGTGAGAGCCTCTCTGTCTGCTGTGCAGACATCCTTGGGCTGGGCCTGTGATGCTCACGGGAGTTTGACAGATTGCTCGGCTTGGCATGGGGACTGCATCTCCCCGCTGCTGGGATGTTGTGGCTGGGAAAGGAACCAGCAGCAGCCTCGGAGTGGGAACCCTGTGCCAGGGTGCGTCAGGAGAGGAGCCCACACCCCACTGAAACAATCACCCTGCTTCCCCAAACAGGACCACTCCACTCCAGAGCTCGGACATCATCCCAGAGAAACTGGGCAGAGGCTGCTGAACCCCTCTGCCACCACGGCAGGGAGCGAGCCAAGGCTTTTTGCCATTTCCTGCCCCAGGTTCATTTATCATCCTTATCAGGCAGCAGACAAAAAATGTCAAGCAAGCTCTGATTTCTCTAAGGAAACACAGGAAGAGCCATGCTCGTGACAGGGCTGGGGAGAATTCTTTAGTGATTAAGTTACCAGAAATAATAAGTACACACTGCAGATAAGGGAAATAAGCCCTGCGGTGGTGGTGGCTTGGTCCCTCTCTCTGCTGGTGAAGGGTGATGGAGGAGGGGGACAAGTAGACTCGAGCCTTCCTGTGCACTCATAGAGAAATGGTTGTCCTGTGATTGTTTTCTCCATCCCTTGATGCTTCAGATGTCCCTGCTCCTCTCCACCACCATCCTAGGGTGGTGTGATACTTCCTCAGTGTGGTGGCA
The DNA here is from genome assembly GCA_013399055.1 of Ramphastos sulfuratus. Lineage (NCBI taxonomy): Eukaryota > Metazoa > Chordata > Aves > Piciformes > Ramphastidae > Ramphastos > Ramphastos sulfuratus. The sequence continues at coordinate 83,159 of WBNM01015571.1, read as the reverse complement.
GTTGGCAGACCTCAGCAATGACCGCTACTGCTTCAGTGCAGCACCACAAGTAAGACACTGAAATGTTCTTACCACAGGGCTCTGCTTCAGTGGTGGCTTCAGGACCATCCTTATGGGGAGATGAAGTCAAGAAGTGTGCTAGAGACGCTATTCTAGGTCAGATCTTTCCAGATAAATGGGTTTTGTGGGTCACAGATTCTGCCACCAGTCATCTCAGAGTGACCTTTTGACTCAGAGAAGGGCTTTTAGGAGGACCATAGTTACTTGAGAGATACATACCAGTGTCAACTCTTCCTATATCCACAAAGAGCCTCAGCACCACGGATCCCAGCAAGTATCCAAAAGCAGGGCCAAACACAGCGATGGCAAAGAGGATGGCTGGGAAAAGGGATCAGAGAGAACCAGTGTGAGCAGGGAACAGTATCTTTAAAGCAGAAATGGCTTTTGGCTTCCTACCTGAGATGGGAAGGGTGTTACAACATGCAGAGGAGGGAAGCCATTGCTTATCAAGTGGCAGATGATGAGAAGATTCCTATTGGTCAGGTACTGAATGTGGCATGAATTATCACAGGATTAGGAGCAGGGCAGGCAGCTGCCTGCGGGAGAAGTCCCTCTGCCCTGCTGCACTCAGACCTTTGCCAATGTGCTCAAAGTTGTCAGCTGCACTGCAAACATCTATGGATCCTGTCACAAAAGATGGGACCACAGAGGTGGCATTCTGGGCTCCCACAGGTGACAAAGACCTTAATCTCCTACAGGAGGCTAAGGAACCATTTGGTGCAAACTTCAGAGTAGGTGAAAGATGCCGAAAGTGAAAGGGCCAACAGATGACCCTTGGTTCAGCTGAACTGACCTAATCTGTAAAGTCAAAATGCTTCCTTTGGATTTCTTTGGAATGAAAGGATTCAAATTTCCTCCATGAAAGCAATGCTTTGCACAATGCAACCATTGTTTGTCTCAAGGGCTCCAGCACAATGTATCAGGACCCCACACTGATCCAACAACCTTGATTTCGGAGGGAGTTACTGAAAACCAGCGATGACTCTGCCTGCTTCCATGCCAAAATGCTGTTTCTGTTTGGGACAGAATAGTGTCTCGAGCTGATGTCTCTCCCCACAGAGAGTTTCTTCACCATCTTCTAACATGAAATCTGCCCTGAGCTAGCCCCCAATATTGACAGATGTGTGGCTCCAATACAGCATTGGTGAAAGACTCAACTAAAACCATTGATTGAAGTTGGACCTCGTGGTGTTCAAGAAGGTCAAATGCAAGGTTCTGCATCTGAGTCAGGGCAAAAGGAATTTTTTTTTTTTTATGCGAAGAGTGATGAAACACTGACCCAGGTTGCCCAGAGAGGTGGTAGAAGCCCCACCTCTGCAAACATTCCAAGTCAGGTTGAACCGGACTCTGAGCAGCCTGATCTCATTGCAGATGTTCACTGCAGATGCTCACTGCAGGAGGGATAGACTGGATGATCTTTAAAGGTCCCTTCCAGCTTAAATCAGTTTGTGATTCTGTGAGTCTATAATTGAAAAGGAGAGAGTTTGCTTCAACTGCATTGACCATTTCTGTGCCTTTTGCTGGCTTGGAGCCTTTGAGCTCTAAGTGTGTGTGAAAACTCCTGACCCTAGTGCTGTGCCTCACCTCTGCACCTATTTTAAAAGCTTGGCTTTCCAACAAAAGACAGCAGTGTTCCACTTACCAACATACAGTGGGGAATTGTTTGCTTCTGCAAAGTCGTCTACATAGGATATCCCAAAGGGCTGGATGGGAACTGTCCCGATGCCAGCCAGCAGCTGGGCGATGACCATCATGGCCCATATGCTGCTGGCCTCCTTTTGGGGATCCTGGGTGGTGTTTGAGCACATAAACTTATTCTCTGCGTAACAGAGTTCAACCTGAACCTGGCTTTTGTTACCTGAAAGGGAGAAGAATGAGCATCAGAACACTGAGCAAGTCTCCTGCCTCCTCTTGCACTACATCTGTAAGCAGTGGGAATCTCCTGGATTTGCTGAGTCAGCACACACTGAGGGGTTTTGGATGGATCACTCATTTTATTTAGCCATTCTCATCACCTCTCCCTTCATTTGGGGTATCCTGAGGTCAGCATAACAAATAACTGAACTTTGAAGGACAGCCTGAGCAGAGAAGGTGACAGCAAATTAATTTCTCCAGCAAAGGCTCAGCCCTGCAGCCTAGCTGCAGACAGTTGCATTCCAGCTGCATCAGAGAACAAAAAACTCTGCAAAGCTGCAGCAACCTTGGACTCAGACAACTAACAGAATTCAGACAGATATTGTGAGATATTGCCAAAGGCTGTGGGAAAGACTAAATATTCATGGACCAAAAGAACCTGATTTTCATGCAAAATGAAGGTGCTGAGTGCAGAGTAATCTGTGCCATCCCAATAGTAGGTCTTATGGAGCTGCAGCAAAACTCAGGACCTAGCTGAAGAAGAAACTTCTTCACTAAAAGGCTTCTTAAACACTGGAACAGGCTCCCCAGAGAGGTGGTTGAATCCCCATCCCTGGAGGTGTTTCAAAGGTGTGGAGATGTGATGCTGAAGGACACGGCTTAGCAGCAGCCTTGGTGGAGTTAGAAAACGGTTGGATTTGATGATCTTAAAGGTCTTTTCCAATCAAAATGGTTCTATGGTTCTATGATAAATGGAGCAACTTGCCCAAGGCCAGCCAGCAGTTTCCTGGCACAGCTAAGGCTCCATGGGCCCAGAGGATCAAGCTAGAATGGAATGCAGAGGCTCAAAGCCTTCCCAGGAGAAGGCATCTTCTAATTGGAGATGAAAGCTTTCCCTGCCTGGCAATGGTGTCATCGCCCTTGGTGGGACAGGTAGGGAAAGCAGCTTGGCACAGGGTTGAGGCAACTTGGGGCTTTCAGAGGTGGGAATTCCCAAGGAAGGTAAGGCTCATTGACATTCAGGTTTCAGGAACTGAAGTCCCTCTGGGAAGACTGAAGCTAGCCTTGTGCTCTCAGGCAACCAGCACCAGAACAAGAGGACACAGTCTCAAGCTGTACCAGGGCAAGTTTAGGCTCGAGGTGAGGAGAAAGTTCTTCACTGAGTCATTTGCCACTGCATGGGCTGCCCAGGGAGGTGGTGGAGTCACCGTCCCTGGAGGTGTTCAAGGCGGGTTTGGACGTGGCACTTGGTGCCATGGTCTAGTCTTGAGGTCTGTGGTAATGGGTTGGACTTGATGATCTTTGAGGTCTCTTCCAACCTTGCTGATACTGTGATACTTGTGGCGAGTGCTGCAGGCTCTTCTATGTATTGCACTCTGCACAGAAATGAGTGATCACACACACCAGCTTCTTCTCAAAGCCTATCCAGTTAAACTAGTAGCCCTCCTTAGCATGGATTGTAAGGCATACTGGCTCTAGCCAGAACAGGCCCTGGGGNNTGTGCCAGGGCAAGTTTAGGCTCGAGGTGAGGAGAAAGTTCTTCACTGAGAGAGTCATTCGCCACTGCATGGGCTGCCCAGGGAGGTGGTGGAGTCACCGTCCCTGGAGGTGTTCAAGGCGGGTTTGGACGTGGCACTTGGTGCCATGGTCTAGTCTTGAGGTCTGTGGTAATGGGTTGGACTTGATGATCTTTGAGGTCTCTTCCAACCTTGCTGATACTGTGATACTTGTGGCGAGTGCTGCAGGCTCTTCTATGTATTGCACTCTGCACAGAAATGAGTGATCACACACACCAGCTTCTTCTCAAAGCCTATCCAGTTAAACTAGTAGCCCTCCTTAGCATGGATTGTAAGGCATACTGGCTCTAGCCAGAACAGGCCCTGGGGACAGGAGACCTTGACTCTGGTTGGTCACCCACACACTGCTCAGCAACACCTCTCTTCTCGTGCTGCAATACCTTGGTGGCTTCAGGAACGACAATGTTCCTTTCCTCAACAAAAGGCTTTGGGCTACAGGTGAACCATCAGCTGTGTTTGTCTTCAGGCTGGGCTCTCAGTAGGGCTGCAGGGAAACCAGTGGAGGCTTGGCCGCTCTTCTCCAGACTAAACAGCCCCAGGTCTCTCAGCCTTTCCTCCTCACAGAGATGTTCCAGTCCCCTCAGCATCTTCAGAGCCTCTGCTGGACTCTCTGAAGCAGTTCCTTGGCCCTTTTGAACTGGGGATCCCAGAAGCGGACCCAGTACTCCAGATGAGCCCTCACCAGTGCAGAGTGGAGGGGGAAGAGAACCTCCCTCCACCTGCTGGACAGACTCTTCTTAATGCAACCCAGGAGACCCTTGGGCTTCTCGGCTGCAAGGGCATATTGCCGGCTCATGAGGAACATTGTGTCCACCAGCATTACCAGCCTTCCAGCAGGTCAAACCCTCACCTGTACTGGTGCAGAGGATGTCCTCCTCATGTGCAGGACTCTACAATTGCTCTTGTTGAACTTCATGAGGTTCACCTAGCCCTCCAACTAGACCCTGACCCATTGATCACAACCCTCTGTGCTCTATCCTTCAGCCAAGTTAAAGCCTAGCTGGAGCAACAAGGCATACACACACATCAACACTGACATTCCAAGCTTTCTTATCAGCCAGGTGAACTGTTTTGCTCCCAGAGCACGTGGAACCGACCTACTTCTTAAGCAGATAAGGACCATCCGGACAAGATTGATAACTATTCTGGTATGTATCCATCTCCATGTTCAGAAAAGCAAAAAATCTCAATAGCAAGGTACTGCAAAGCCCTTGAGCCCCTCTGGGAATTGCAGCAGTGCCCCAAAAAAGCCAGAACTGAAGTGATTTGTCTGCAGTTACACAGGGCAGCAACAGCAGAACCAGCATCACCTGCATCCCAGAGCTTCTACCCCAAATCTGCTGCCTCATCAGCAACATGCTCTGCTCACAGTTGGTTTCACACTCTTCCTGGCTGGGTTTTGGACAGCTAGATGACATAACATCATTAATAACAAAGCTGCTGTTTCTAGGCAGAGCTGCAGGCTTCAAGATGCAGCTGAGGCTCTTCTGATGCCACAGAAAGCAAACCTATTTCCAGGATGTGCAGAAGCAGATTGGAGGGACACTTCCCTGCAGAAAGCAGGGATACAGCATGCTTAGAGACCTGAGGAGAGAGGCATGGGCACATCCAGAGACATGCATATTTAAAATAACAGATTAAGGCAGTTAAAGAGTTGGTTTCAGGCATAATTTACAGTATCCACATGTAAGGATATGCTCTCTCACTGGATGTGCCATCTCCTTACAAATATTCCTGGGTTGGCATGTGAGTGTGGGATACTCACAAAAGTATAGAATGATCTGAGTTGGAAAGATTATCCAGTTCCAACCCCGCCCTGTTGTGGGCAGGGTCACCTCCTTCTAGACCAGGTTGCTCAAGGCATCACCCAGCCTGGCTTTAGCCACTTCCAGGGCTGAAGCCTCCACACTTCTCTGTGTACCATCAGAACCTCAGCTGCATCTCAAAGCTACAGCAATCTCCTTGGGCACTGATGGGAGGGAGAGGGGACTTGGCAGCCTGGGGAGAACACCCTGCTTGCTGAACTGGATACACAGACTGCTGCCTTATAGAATCATAGAACAGAATTATAGCATTGTTTCAGCTGGAAAAGACTTTTCAGATAATTGAGTCCAACCAGTGTCTAACACTACCAAATCTGGCGCTAAATCTTGGACCTCAGCATAACATCTCCGCCTCTTTGAAACACCTCCAGGGACAGGGATTGAACTGCCTCCCTGGGCAGCCTGTGCCAGTGTTTGAGAAACATTTCAGGGAAGAAGTTTCCTCTAGTATCAAACCTGAACCTCCCCTGGTGCAGCTCAGGGCCATTTCCTCTCATCCTATCACTTGTTACTAGGGAGAAGAGGTCAACACCCACCTGGCTCCAACCTTCTTTCAGGGAGGCCTTCAGGAGCATCTCTGGGGAATTTAGGTCCTTTACCATGACCACAGCACCTGGAACTGTGGATGGAATGACATGGCCAGAAGAGGCAGAATAGATCCCACATGTAACCATTGCATTTGGGAAGGGTTGTAAAAGCTGCACCGAAGTCAGGCTTAAAACAGCAAATCTCTGCCTTTGATGCTTCCCTCCAAACATCACTTTTGAATTGTACGAGCACTGGATTCAACCTCTCTCTTTGGCTGGAGTCCTAACTCAGCCCAGAGCAACCGGTGATGGATTTGTGGTGGGCCAACTGACAGCAGTGAGGGTGGAGGCACTTACCAGTGCTAAGCATGGTGTATTCGTAGGGGTCAGACAGGAAGTGGGGCAGGGTAACCAGGAATGCTCCCAGCGCCAGCAGCAGCCCTCCCACGCCGATCACCCGTGGGCGGTGAACTCGGCTGCCAAAGTAGCTGACAAAGATGATGAGGACCACGTTGCCAATCTGGAAAGGGCACAGTGAAACAGGGAGAACATTAACAGTGTCGTGGAGAAAATCAGGACTATAACTGGACCCCCATGACTGTGTCTGGGTGGGTGGAGAGGTCTCCTACCAGGTGGCATTTGACAAGAGCAGGAGCAGGACAGCTCTTTGCCTGCACATTCACAAGTCACTGCTGCCTTCCCATCAAAAGCCAACACTCCTTGGCTGCTGTCGCCTGCGTGCATCCCTTGTTGTCATGGACAACTTCACAGCTGCCCTGTGATGTGGCTGGGGCTTTTCTCAGCACCCATACCTGCCCTATACCTCACAGGATGTGACATAAACTAATAATTCCCCCAACCACAGCAAGAAATGAAACTTACTGCCTCAATTCCCATGACTGACATGAGCCCAGCTACAAAGTCCAGCTCATTGCAGATTTCCTGACTCTGGGCATTTGCAGCTGCAAATTGGATCACTACAAAGATGTGAAAAGGTGCAGTTTGCTCAGGCAAGTGGATGAAGACCATGAAATTACCAGTACCTGTGCTTTGTCAGCTCAGGACAAACTAAACCTTGTTTTAGCCTCAGCATGCACACACGTGGCTAGAGATACTTCGTATTTTTGTTTACATGGGCTACCTCCTTTACCTCTTTGTGGGTTTTGCTCTTGGAACTGCTGCAGCCAACAATGTGAAAAGATTGTGGTCCTGGACAAGCAGGGCAGCTCACACAGAGCTGAAGTAAAGAATGGACATTTCTGTCATAAAGCAGAGAAACAAAGATGTATCTGCTGTCTGCAGGCTGCTGTTCTTTGCCAGCGTGGCACCTGTCCTGTCCCTTTTCCCTGAGGCCTTTAGTGATCTGTTCTAGTGGGAGGTGTCCCTGCCTATGACAGGGGGTTGGAACTGGATGACCTTTGAGGTCACATCCAACCTTACCATTCTATGATACGATGTGCCTACAGCAACAGACTGCTCTACATGGTGTGGTGCTAAGGGACATGCTTTAAGTAGTGGTTGGATCTGATAATCGTAAAAGTCTTTTCCCGTGATTCTCTGATTCTGTGTTTGTTTTGTTGTTACTTCTCCAAGTGTTCATTCTCCTAAGTACAAGTTCTCTAGTGGATAAGGAGCACGTGGGTTCAAGCTTTGAGATACACAGCAGGACTTGGTTATGCCAGCTCATCATTACCAGTGCCACAACTGTCAGTACCAGGTCTCTTTCTTTGTGTGGTTTGGACCTAGCCATAACGAGTGCGAAGTCCTTCACTGGCCTCGATAGGCTTTCAACCAGTGGGTTTTCAAAGCCCAGATGTTGAGACCTGGGCATCTACTTCCCCAAAGACCCAGGAGTACCCTGGTGTGTAGTCTCTTGGTGGAGGATTCCATGTGAGACCACCAGCTGCCACCAAGCACTGCTTTGTCTGTGCCATCCAGAGAAAGTCTCTGTCAGCAGATTTCTTCCTAGATGGCCTTGAATACCTACCAGAAAGGTAATAATTTATGAAAACATGAACTAGAAAATTTATTCCAGAGGAGTAAGTATTTAGAAAGTATTTGTGAGAGAATCCTCAGCCAGCTCGGCAATATACCACTGAAAGACAGCCTTTTGCCAGAGGGCCATCAGCAGCTAGAAGTACTGGAGGAAAGCTCTAGACACTGGAGATACTCCTGGCCAAAGTCTCCTTTTAGAGAAAGATTGGAATGACTCAGGCCAGGGTCATTCCTAAAGCCAAGGAGAAACCTATTGCAAACAGATACTTTAGCTGGAAATTGCTGACAGAGCTGTAGGTCTGTAGGTACTGTTCATGACAAATGTTCCTCTTTGCAAAAGCAGCAAGAACTGTGGTTAACAGAGAAGAAACACAGAATGTTTTCTTCCTCCCAGTTGTGCCTCTGCTGGAGTTGCATGACAGCTTAGGGTGGAGTGGTCTCCTCTGAAGCAACCTGCTTTCTGCTGTTGCCCTCCAAGGCAATGTCTTCACTACATAAACCTGTGTTCAGCCTCCCAGAGTGTGGTACAGCAGAAGTGTGAAGAGGTATCCACGTGCACAGCAACAGCTGCTTCATGTAGCACACAGAGGTGTGGCCAGGGAAGCACTGGGTACGAACCACCCTGAGAACCTATTCTGGAAAGGTCTCCACTGCACTCTGGCCACCCCTCAGGTCTCGCACACAAGCTTCTCACCCAGTTACCTCATGCAAGCTGGAGATGAAACCTGAAGAGAGACTGGAGAGCCCAAAGCGCTTCTCAATGGTAGTGAGGCTGCTCTTGAAATTGGCACTGTAGAGAAGCTGGGAGAGCTGGAGAAGCCCATGGCACAGCACAAACACCTGTGGGGAGACAGAAGTGTCAGCAGCCAGTACTCACTAGTGCCCTGCTGACGTGTAACTGCTGGTGACCGCATCTCGTGCAAGAGACGTGAGAGTCATACACACATGGACTCAACCTGGCCAGCACGGCTGCATCTCTGACATGCAACAGATCTACTCAGGGGGCTCAGTCCTGGATCTTTGATTAACTCAGCTTTACAAAATGAGTGATGTGGTGTTCAGAAGAGAGGATAAAGAGAACTTTTTTTATCTTCTCTCTACTCTACCGTTGTTAGTATGCAGTGGAATTTGCACTGTGCCAACTATTGTACAATCCTCAGAATCATTTAGGTTGGGAAAGACCAAAACAAGTTACCCATGAGCCAGTGATGTGCCCTCACGACCAAGAAGGCCAACAATATTCTGGGTGCATTAAGAAGTGTGTGGCCAGCAGGTCGAGGGAGATTCTCATTCCTTTCTACTCTGCCCCGTTGAGACCACATCTGGAGCCTTGTGTCCAGTTCTGGGCTTCCCAGTTCAAGAGAGACAGAGAATACTGGATAGAGTCCAATGGAGAGCTACAAGGATGATTAAAGGAATGGGACTTCTGCCCTAGGAGGAAAACCTGAAGGACCTGGGGCTGTTCAGCATGGAGAAGAGCAGCCTGAGAGGGGATCTGCTCAGTGCTGATCAATAGCTAAAGAATGTAGGTAAAGAGAATGGGCCTGGCTCTTTTCAGTGGTGTCCGGTGATAGCACAAAGGGCAATGGGTACAAATCATTACACAGGTTTCGCTTGGACTTAAGGAGAAGCTTCTTTACTTTGAAAATCTCTTTACTTTTGAGAACTTCTTTATTTTGAAAGTAAGTGATTCCAACCATTACTTAACTCTACCAAGTCTGGTGGTAAAAGAGAGAGACCATGTTAGAGCCAACTCTGCAGCTCCCATGTTGCAGCTGAAAGGGAGCTGTGCTGGCTTACACTACCTGACATGCAGTATTTCCAGCTGTTCTTGTGGATTCACTCAGGTGTAAAGCCAGTTAACAGCACCTGCATCAATGGGTGCTGCAAGAAGCTGAAAAAGAGCTTTAAAACCCACAGAAGGAAAGGATGAAAAATCATTTAGGTTAGAAAAGACCTCCAAGATCATTGAGTCCAACCATCAACCCAATGCCACCATGGCCATTAAACCATGTGCCAGGTGCCATAATCATGTATTTCTTGAACACCCTCAGTGATGGTGACTCCACCAGCTCCCTGGGCAGCCTGTTCCAACCTAAACCTCCCCTAGTGCAACTTAAGGCCATTTCCTCTCGTTCTATCGCTTGATACCAAGGAGAAGAAACCCACACCCACCTGGCTCCAGTCTCTTTTCAGGGAGCTGTAGAGAGCAAAGTGGTCTCAACACACAATGTGGTTTCACTATAGGAAGACCTCTGTAGTATTCTAAAAAGGGCATCTTTCCCTTGAGTCAAACTGTGAGCCCAGCCAGGAACCAAGCTGAAGGGAGGCAGAGCTTGCCTGGAGCAGAGCAGGGAATACACAGTTTATAGGCAAAGGAAGGAATACAAAGAGTTTATAGGGCAGAGTAGAAGCATGATCAAAAACGCCTGGAGTGGCCAGGGAAAGGAAAGCAACTCTCAGCTGAGGATGCAAGAGGCAGCTCACAAGTATCTTTTGATCTATATTTAGTCAGAGCAGTTTTCCTTTATTTTCCTTGGAAGGGAGTGCATCCACCTGGTGCCAAAAGTATTTTTAAATAAATTTTTAGAAAGATAGAAAAGGTCTTTTTATTTAAATTCACAGGAAATCAAATATTTGCTGAATACTGGAAGCATGTCCCACAAAGATAACGGCAGGAAGACCCAGATGATGAATGGGGGATCAAAGTTACTGGAGGGCAGACAAATTCCTTATGTCCTTGGCCAGGAGAAAAGCAAGGCTCAGTATTAGGAGTTCTTTCAAATGGTCATAGCACCTGAAAGCCCTGATCCATTCTGGGGATAAAAAAAAAAAAAGCAAGCCACAAACCAGAAAAAGGAACAAAATGGTCCACTTGGCACAGAGGCTGCAAATGACATAGGCAGGTGGAGTGGCTTTTAGGGGAGCAGAGGAAGACACATGTTCTCCTCTGGCATGAGTTCTCATAACCTGTCATATCAGTGCTTCTTGGAGAAACTGAGAGAGAATTTATGTGGGAGAGGGACAAGAAGCCTGGGAAGCTTCTCCTGAAAGGATGGGTAGCACCAGCCAGAAGATGCAACTGAGTGTCCAAGTGTGCTGACAGAGAGCAGGAAAGAAGTGAGTGGAGAGGAAGGAGAAGGAGAAAACTGAGCCTTGGCCATGTGAGAGCAGGCTGAGAACAACCTAGAGACCACAGGAAAGCAGAAAGAGAAAGGGAAATACCAAGAAAGAGAGAAGGGTCACAGGGACAACTGCCATCATCAGCTCCCTAGCTACAACTTGGAAGAGTGTCAGAAGTCATCCAACATCAGTCAGGCATCTGCCACAGCAATGGCTATGCAGGAGAGGACAAAGTCCCAGGCTGGGACTTTGCCCCAGTGCTGGGATGTGAGGTATAACATGGGAAACCTTCCCAGACAGGAACAAAGTGGAAGTGAAACATCTGAAAGTGAACTCTTGAAACAGAATGACCTCTGCACTCTTCAGCTATCAAGCCCTGAGTTCAAAAACACATCCCAGCACATGGTCCTGCAGGTGACAGCTGGATCCACCACCTTCACCTTCACCTTCCCCAGCCCTGATCTAGGAGCGCACTCTGGCCTGGCTGGGCTGGAGCAGGCAGGTGACCCCTGCAAGGATGAGAAATGGAGGAGGGATCTTGTTGCCAAAGAACGTTTAAGGTTTGTTCCTGCAGCTCTGGCCAGACCCTATTGAAGTCACTCGGATAAGGAAGCTCTGGCTAAACAGTGGAGGACTGCCCGAGACGCAGAGCAGCTGGAGGAAGACCTCTCCCGGTGCAAGGCGTTAGCTGGAGAAGCAAAGCTGTTTACCAATGGGGAGGGAAGAGGGTGGATCACTGAGGCCGAATTTAGCACAGCAAATGTCAGCTTAATCCCAGGGCAGATGGGGAGTTGAGAAGTCTTGGGGAGAGAGGATGCTGGTGGAGAGGGAAGATAAGCAGGACAGACAGCCTGACTCCTCAGAATGCTGGGGCTGGCAGGAGAAGGGGAGGTAGAAAATTAGAAGGACCATGGGGAACCGGCACTGACGGTGCTTCACGAGCTGATGGAGGGCAGGAGCTGAGGGAGACAAGCTGTGGTCAGAGAGGGCAAACAGCAAACGGCAGAGCTGGCAGAAGATGGTTTCAAGTGGGTTTATGCATTGATGATAACCTGGGGATGGACAGAACAGGGCTGTGGATCCTGAGAGGCCTGGGGGCAGGTTGGGTCTGCCAGCTGTGGGGGAAGCTAAGATGGAAGAAATGCAGATAGAGAGTACTGTCAAGAGGGGGTAAAGACTATGGGGTCTGACTGCTTCCTCCCTGCCCATGAACTCTTCTGATCTGGCTCTTATGAGCAAGGACAGCAGGAAAGGCAGGAGGGATGCTCAGGGGCCCTGGTCCCATAGCAGCCTTAGCCCTTGGATGCAGAGCCTGGAGAGTGGGAGGGGAAGGGCAGCGGAGATGTCTGGTTTTTGCTTGGGAAGAAGCTGCCACCTGCAGCAGCTGGAGCAAAGCAAATCAGCCTTTGCTGCAGGACTCGTGCAGCTGGAGCTCAGCTTTTGCAGACACAGTCTGACTGTCCAGAGGCGAGAGATGTCCCTGATTTGAGACTTTCCACTGCATTCAGCAGACACAATTCTAATTACAGTAATGATGGTTCAAACCTTGAATCCTCTGAGTGCAAGTGACTGGGTGAGGGGCTTCCTTGGAGCTCTTCCCAGAAGGAGCCCATGCCCTGCCTGCCTTCAGCACTGGCTGAGACACTCTGGCTAGGAAAAGCAGACTTCTGAGGCTGACGAAAATGAAGAGCATCACTCTCCATGTCCTCTTGCAGCTCCTGCCAGGATTCTCCCATTCCTGTCCTTCTCCCCATGCACCCCTAGCCCCACACGTTCCTGCCAAACACCCACAACCTACTGGTCCATGGAAACCAGCACTGACTTGATCCCTACCAGCTGCAGAGAACACCAGATGTGCTGCATGGGCCGCAGGCACCCACCAAGCAACCCCAGGAGGGGACAAAACTGCTGTCATCCATCTCTCATGACACTTGAAGAAGAAGGAGTTTCTAAAGAAAAGTCAAGCTCAGCTGAAGGGAGGGTTTGCTGACACGGAGCCAACACAACAGCCCTGAGGGCAAAGGCATGGTGGGAGGTTATGGAGCCAGGGACACTCCCATAAACGCAAAGTGCTGACCCTCCAGAGTAGATGTTCCCGTCAGAGCCTGGTGTATTTTTGGAGCTGCAGGCAAGCAGCAGCCATGGGCAGCATCCAGGGAGCATTGTGGAGAGGCCATCAGCATGCACCCACATGCACCCACATGCACTCCTCCCCCAAATCCCAGCCTAATCACCCATCCCCACACTTCCTCCAGAGCGCTTGGGCGATCCTGACTCCACTCTGTTTACACAAGACATTTGAGTCCTTTCCAAGATGCACTTTGTTTAAAAGGGAAGCAAATGCCTGGAGGAAGGTCCCTTACAGACCTCCTGCACCCCTACACCCCAACCCAGTTCCTGGGGACTGGCACCTCTTAGGGCAATCTTTTTTCATAAGTAAGAGAAACCTTCTGTAGAATCATCAAACCACATTTAGGTAGGAAAAGACCTTTGAGACCATCAGGTACAACCATTAGCTCTACCAAATCTGGTGCTAAATCATGTCCTTTGTCACTGTATTGCAGGGAAGAGACAAGGCTGGCACCTCCATGGCCCGAACACTTCTCAGGTTCAAAGCAGGGAGCTGGCAGATAGTCAATCCCAAACTAAATCTCTTTCAGAGACATGATAATAGGTTCATAGAATGGTGAGGGTTGGAAGGAACCTTAAAGTCTGTCTAGTTCCAAGCCCTCTGCCATGGACAGGACACCTTCCACTAGATCAGCTTGCTCAAGGCCGCATCCAAACTGGCCTTCAACACCTGCAGGGAGGGGACATCCACATCCTCCGTGGGCAACCTGTTCCAGCATCTTGACAAGGTTTCTTCTTGTTAGAGTGAGTCAGGACCCAGTCACAATTTCCTTGAAGGTAGCTCCAGCTTGGTTTCATTTTGCCTGACCCACAAGCATATGTAAACACCCCTCCCGCAGCTCTGGCTGTGCCTCCTGCTCCCTATCAGCGACACTCCTCTCCCATTTTGCTCATGGTAATCTTATCTATGTTGACCACTCCTTAATTGTGTTTGGGCACTGAACCACCTCGCCCCTCATAAAATTACCTTTTTTGTGTTTCCTAGACCTTGATCCCACTAAACTTTCCAACCCATTTTACCATCTGGCTCTCCCCTTCTTTTTCTTTATCCTGCCTGTGGTGTTACTGGTGATGGCCAAGTGGTCTTTCCCTTTCAAAACCTGATATTAACACAGTGTCAGATCCATTCTGATGGCAGCACCATCACCACAAATGTTGGAAGGCCCCAGTCACACGAAGTCTCTCACCCTAATTGTCCCAAGGACCCTGCTTACTTCTTTGCTACAAGCACTCATGCATCTCACTGTCTCTCCTTGCACAGTATTGGTATATCCTTTGATTTTCTTGCTTAAACCAATGGCTCCAATCAGCAATGACTTTCTCCTCTTGCTGTTTCCCTCTCCAACTCCAAATCTACAACCATGTTGTCTTCAAACCAATGACTTCATGAATCTCCTATTCTTGCTGACAGCTAAATAAAGCAATTCATAATCTTTTCCAACAGGATGTGAGAACATAACTATCACCTCTCCAGGCATTTGAAATACACTTCCCTCAGCAAATTAATTTAATCCCTTTACAGGAAAGGACAAAAAACTTGCCCTGATGCCTTTGGGACCTCAGACCTCAAGGTAAGACTCCCATTTCTTCTGCAGAAGGCATCCCGCTTCCCCAGGGAGGGGAGAGCTCCCTGCTTCTGGCCACTGCACCCCACATGCCCTGAACATCTTCACACTTGGATGCTTTATTGTGCTTTGAGAGCTCACAGTCTCCTGACCTTGCTATCTCCTCTCCTACATTCTTCCACACCATTCATCTCCCTGCCCCAACAGAGCACTCAATTTCAATCTGCCCATAAGGCAGACCTCCTCCTGAACTTCCTCCAGCTGGCATAAGTGACAATAAGTCTGTTATCCTCCTGCTTCGTTTTCCACACCAGGTGGTCCACCGAGTAAAAGCCTCCCCCAGCCATTTCACATTGCTCCCCAGCACTCTCCAACTAACTGGTTTCCAGCTGAAACCAGTCCAACTCATTTAAGTAAGAAGATATTTACAAAGCTCTCCTCTTTGTCATGCTTCGGGGGATCCTGAGCAAGCAATTAGCTATCAATTAAAATACCACGAAAGCAAGGAAGAGACAATAAAGGTGAAGAAGCCAAAACATCTGAGGCACTGCAAATAGAGCATACCTCTGAAATAACCAATTTTCAGTGGATGTCTGGAAGATGAGCATGGACCTGATGATTGGAAATAGCAGTTAGGAGTCTGCACTGAGGCACATCAGTGGGGTCTGGGGCTGTGCATGAGTATCAAAGAGACTAACCATCCACTTCTCCATCTTTCAAACCTGTTTTGCTCCTTTAGGTTGTGTGGTCCTCAGTGACCCCAGTGCCACCAGCTGCTGACATCCACCTGAAAGTTGGCTTCATCCCACATTTTCCACGGAGCACAACTGCAACCCTCCAAGATCCCAGTGCCAATGTGTCCCATCAAGCACAACCCTAGATGCTCTAGTGAACTTCAAAGCAGGGGATTGTCCTTGCTTGTCATCACCACTGTGGGATTACAGAGATATTTAGGTTGCCTATGAGTTTTCTCAGCAGCAACATTCCAGCCCCCCAAACCAAAGGCCTTTTGCATTCTGCTGTCCCTCTTTGAGGTCACTCAAGACAACAGTCAGGTTCTAAAGGAGCTGGAGAAACCCTGTCACATCTGAGTGGGCACTCAAAAACCTAAGTATGAGGACAGCTTTATTTCAGCTAGGAGACAAATTGCAGACAGGACATAGATGAGGTCTGGACAGAGCCTTGCTGTCATTCAGTGTGACTGCAGCACTAGCTACAGTCACTACTACCCATGCACAACAGGAAGCAACTTCCACAGCAGCAACAAGGAGCTCTGTCACCAACCCTGTTCCTGCAGGGTGCAGAGATTGGCTGTAAGTGCCTCTGTGTGTCCAGTCATGGACAGGAGCTAGGGGCTACATCTATGGGACATTGCTTTCCCAAGCACCTGCTCCTGCACCAGTCCTCTGACATCCTCAGCAGTACCTCTCTCTCATCAATCCATAAAGCTGCCATACTCATCCAACAGAAGCATGAAAACCACTGCTTTCCAAAGGGACCTTTCCCTCTCCCATGCTCATCCCCAGCACCAACCCTCACCTCTGAGCATCAGAGCATCACTGGGCTGGTGCTGAAAAACACCCCAAGAGTGATGAACCAATGCAGGCAGGTGGTGGTGGTATACANACAGTATTGGTATATCCTTTGATTTTCTTGCTTAAACCAATGGCTCCAATCAGCAATGACTTTCTCCTCTTGCTGTTTCCCTCTCCAACTCCAAATCTACAACCATGTTGTCTTCAAACCAATGACTTCATGAATCTCCTATTCTTGCTGACAGCTAAATAAAGCAATTCATAATCTTTTCCAACAGGATGTGAGAACATAACTATCACCTCTCCAGGCATTTGAAATACACTTCCCTCAGCAAATTAATTTAATCCCTTTACAGGAAAGGACAAAAAACTTGCCCTGATGCCTTTGGGGCCTCAGACCTCAAGGTAAGACTCCCATGTCTTCTGCAGAAGGCATCCCGCTTCCCCAGGGAGGGGAGAGCTCCCTGCTTCTGGCCACTGCACCCCACATGCCCTGAACATCTTCACACTTGGATGCTTTATTGTGCTTTGAGAGCTCACAGTCTCCTGACCTTGCTATCTCCTCTCCTACATTCTTCCACACCATTCATCTCCCTGCCCCAACAGAGCACTCAATTTCAATCTGCCCATAAGGCAGACCTCCTCCTGAACTTCCTCCAGCTGGCATAAGTGACAATAAGTCTGTTATCCTCCTGCTTCGTTTTCCACACCAGGTGGTCCACCGAGTAAAAGCCTCCCCCAGCCATTTCACATTGCTCCCCAGCACTCTCCAACTAACTGGTTTCCAGCTGAAACCAGTCCAACTCATTTAAGTAAGAAGATATTTACAAAGCTCTCCTCTTTGTCATGCTTCGGGGGATCCTGAGCAAGCAATTAGCTATCAATTAAAATACCACGAAAGCAAGGAAGAGACAATAAAGGTGAAGAAGCCAAAACATCTGAGGCACTGCAAATAGAGCATACCTCTGAAATAACCAATTTTCAGTGGATGTCTGGAAGATGAGCATGGACCTGATGATTGGAAATAGCAGTTAGGAGTCTGCACTGAGGCACATCAGTGGGGTCTGGGGCTGTGCATGAGTATCAAAGAGACTAACCATCCACTTCTCCATCTTTCAAACCTGTTTTGCTCCTTTAGGTTGTGTGGTCCTCAGTGACCCCAGTGCCACCAGCTGCTGACATCCACCTGAAAGTTGGCTTCATCCCACATTTTCCACGGAGCACAACTGCAACCCTCCAAGATCCCAGTGCCAATGTGTCCCATCAAGCACAACCCTAGATGCTCTAGTGAACTTCAAAGCAGGGGATTGTCCTTGCTTGTCATCACCACTGTGGGATTACAGAGATATTTAGGTTGCCTATGAGTTTTCTCAGCAGCAACATTCCAGCCCCCCAAACCAAAGGCCTTTTGCATTCTGCTGTCCCTCTTTGAGGTCACTCAAGACAACAGTCAGGTTCTAAAGGAGCTGGAGAAACCCTGTCACATCTGAGTGGGCACTCAAAAACCTAAGTATGAGGACAGCTTTATTTCAGCTAGGAGACAAATTACAGACAGGACATAGATGAGGTCTGGACAGAACCTTGCTGTCATTCAGTGTGACTGCAGCACTAGCTACAGTCACTACTACCCATGCACAACAGGAAGCAACTTCCACAGCAGCAACAAGGAGCTCTGTCACCAACCCTGTTCCTGCAGGGTGCAGAGATTGGCTGTAAGTGCCTCTGTGTGTCCAGTCATGGACAGGAGCTAGGGGCTACATCTATGGGACATTGCTTTCCCAAGCACCTGCTCCTGCACCAGTCCTCTGACATCCTCAGCAGTACCTCTCTCTCATCAATCCATAAAGCTGCCATACTCATCCAACAGAAGCATGAAAACCACTGCTTTCCAAAGGGACCTTTCCCTCTCCCATGCTCATCCCCAGCACCAACCCTCACCTCTGAGCATCAGAGCATCACTGGGCTGGTGCTGAAAAACACCCCAAGAGTGATGAACCAATGCAGGCAGGTGGTGGTGGTATACATTATGGGGAATATGGAGAAGCAAAACAGTTTGCACAGAAAAATAATTCATTACTTCTGGACATAGGGGCAAAGGGCACTCTGATGCTGGCATGCAAGCTTTAGGGATTAAATGGGAGCTTCATGATTAAGACCTGGAGCTTGCTACAAAGAGTGTAGGAGATACTGTCCTCATCAGAAAATTACATCATTTACAGGAGGATGCTGTGCTTAATTAATTTCAATGGCCACAAGTTGCACCAGGGGAAGTTTAGAATCACAGAATCATAGACTGGTTTGGGTTGGAAGACACTTTAAAGACCATCCAGTTCCATGGGCAGACACACCTTGTACTAGACATGGGCTGCTCAAGGCTCCAGTCAACATGGATTTGAACACTTCCAGGGTTAGAGCCTCCACAACTTCTCTGGACAACTTGTTCCAGTGCCTCACCACCTTCATGGGGAAGAATTTCTCCATTAGGCTGGACATTAGAAGGAAATTCTTCCCTGAAAGTCTGTAATGAACAGGCTCCCCAGGGAGGTGGCTGAATCTCCATCCCTGGAGGTCAGAGAGATGTAGTGCTGAGGGACATGGTTTAGCACCTTACTTAGTAGAGTTAGAGAATGGTTGGACTCAATGATCTTGAAGGTCTTTCCCAATAGAAAAAATCTTGTAATTCTGATTCTAAACCCCTTTACAGTCCTTGCCTCTGTNAGCCAGGGCAGGTGTGTGTGTGGTGGGGGGGGGGGGGGGTAGGGGGGTGGCTCTAGTGGCATCTCCTGCTCCTGGGATCACTCTGTGTGTGGTCCTACATACAGCTGCCACACTGTGTGCTGCAGCACCACCTCTCTCCAAAATTACCATCATCTCCTAGGACAGGCTCAGTAATGGACAGAATCATAGAACAGAACCACAGAATTGCTTCAATTGGAATAGTCCAACCACTCCCTAAGTCTACCAAGGCTGATGCTAAACCACATCCCACAGCACCACATCTCTCTTTGAAACACCTCCAAGGATGGGGATTCAGCCCCCTCTCTGGGGACTTGTTCAAATGTTAGAAGAAAATTCTTCCCTGGGAGGATTCTCANATGATCTTGAAGGTCTTTCCCAATAGAAAAAATCTTGTAATTCTGATTCTAAACCCCTTTACAGTCCTTGCCTCTGTGTAGGAAGATGCCTGCAGCTTCCCACACAATTAGGTGCTGGGTGAGGGCACATTATTTACATCACCCTTGGCTTCTTGTACAAACATCAGCTCTAAGGCCATGTAAACTGGGATGCTGACTGGACACCTTGCTCCCTGGTGACCCATTTACAACAAAACAGCTCCCCAAATGTGGAAATTTAGTTGTGATGCTGATTTACTACTAATCCTGGGGAGCTGAGAGGGTTGACAAGTAAATCTATCTTGCAGGTTGTGGGTTTTTTGCCTGATGTATACCTATTTTAACACAGCCATCACAGCACAGGATGAGTGAACAAGTCAGGAAAGGGTGAGGAATGTCATTGCCTTTACATTTTCGCCAAGGGATGCATGCCCTGACTCCCTGCCATTCCAGATGGTACACATCATCCACTTGATGCCAACAAGCACACTTTGACAGAGCTCGAACTGTTCCTTAACACACTTGCATGGTGCCAGTGTTGGGCTGTGCTAAGTCAAGAGCTGGTTCCCCTTGAGTTAGCAAAAACCTGTTGAGTTTTTAAACCAAAAATGCTGCTTTTCTNGTGCAACCTGAGGCCATATCCTCTGGCTCACCTGAGGAGCTCCAAGATCCTTGCTCACTTTTGAAATGAAGCCTTGAGCCCTCCAGTTGGCACTACATGCTAGGTGACTCAAGCTGGAGCTGACAAATGCAAGCAGCCAGCCAGGCACCTCCCTGACCAAGTAACCTGGGATTTGTGGGATGCTGAGCACCCAGCCCGACTCACATGGCACACAGCCTGTGTATCCTGTGGCTGCTCATGGGATGCAGACATAGATTAATATCTATTTGGGTTGGTTTTTTGTTTGGTTTTTTTTTCCTTCAACCCTAATGCTTTAAATCCCAAAAAAAGCCATTGAGTTTGGCAATGTTTCTCTCAGTTTCAGGATAACTTTGCAAACATGCCACTGAATGGAGCTGCATGTATTTCTAGCAAATGTATGAACTACAAGAAGGGCTCTGGTTTTGAGTCACATTACTGATCCAGAGCACCGCCAGTCATTACTGGAGCATCCTGAAGTGGTGTTAGGGCCACCTTCTGCACCTCCAGAGAGCAGAGGAGGGATCAGCTCAACACTTCTCTCTGGGAGTATATCAGAGTATCCCAGAAGCAGCTCTAAATTATCTAAGGTAATCTTAGGGTAATTTTCCTCCTGTTGCTCACAGGCAAAACCAGCCAACAGGTGTCCTCTTGGAACAGCTCAGCCCAGGCAGTGGAGACCTTCAGGGATGTTGAACCAGAAGACATCATCTGGGATGATGCTTTCATGTCTGTGAGTCCCCAGGAGGAAGAGCAGCCCTTTGGGAACAGTCTCATGACACCCTGGCAGCATCCCCACAGCACACCAATAGAACTGTTAGGGCCCCATGATTTGGTGAAACTTTTTCTGCCCAGAAACCAACCCCAAGCAAGCACAACCCAAGCAATGGCAGGGAGTGCCATCCTTCATTCAAGACGAGGAAAGATGGGCAGCAAACAAAAAACAAACTCATGCTGGACCACAATGCCCTGCCCATGACTGCACACTCCTGAACACACACTTAGCTGAGAATTGCTGAGAAACACTTTCTCCTAGCAAGCACATTCCCACAGTCAGTAACACTAGTGGGAAATCTCACCTCAGCCCCAGGCACAGCTACAGCACCAGCACAAGGGGGTCTGGCCAGCTGGTGGCCCCTCTCGCATACTTGGAGCTGCTCTGCCAATAGGCAGGTGTTGATGGGAGACGTTGTTTCCTAAAACTGCACCTGGCTGCCAGCTGAGGGACAAAATTCCACCCCCTACCCTCCTGCCTTTTCCCAAGGGAAATCTTGGCAAAGGCAGGCTGATGTCCTGGGGATGGGAATCAGCACGTGCAGAGCCTCGGTGCCCATCCAAACACCACAGGGCAAGGAGTGGTGTACAAGCATGGCTGGGGGTGTCTCATGCCGCCAACAAGCTCAGAAGCCTGACACTTAGGCAGGGGCCAGAATTAGGATGACAGATCTTGCCTTGCTAACAGGTGAGTAAATGGGCAACCGACAGCTCTTGAACCTGATGAGCTTTTGATTCTGCCACTCAAACTGCCCCTTGTCATCTCGGTTTATAAAGCAGGGCAATGTTTTCTTTTTGCACCAGGATGTGGTTAATCATTCCCTAAACATCAGCACACTGTGTACCGGATGCCATGGGTAAGCTCCGCAGCCCGCGGAAAGCTGCCCATGCCGCTTCCACAGGGCACAATACCCACGCAGCGCGGAGGATGCTGCTATAGAACCCGCCGAGCCCCCCAGCCCTTCCTGAGCGCCGAGTAAGACAGACCTCAGCAACGTCGCCCAGGACTGCCCAAGGAGCTGACTTTCAAACGCCGCATCTCAGCAAACACTCTTCGTTTCAGTGGCTTGTCCTGGCGATGTGGATACCATGGGGATGGGCTGGGGTCGCTTTCTACGCGAGCATCCCTCCTCCTTCCCTGCCGCGGAAGCGACACATCCCTACCGGGCAATGCTTCTTACCTTGATGTTGCAGAAGATACTCCGAGAGCAAGCGCCGGATCTTTTGGGGACATCGACCGGAGATTTGCTGGCTTCGGGGTGGACTCCCATCGCGAGGGCTTCCTCGGGACCCCCAAAAAGCTGGGTTGCAGGCAGGCTCCCTTCGCTCCCTGGCCGGTCCCGGCGCTGGCAGCCCACACCGCCGGCGCTGAAAGCCCTCCAAGCCCGTGAGTGCGGCAGCGGCGTGAGCACCAAGTTTTTATAAGTCTGCTGCCGGCAGCGATGATGAAACTCTTTCTCCTCCCTCTTCTGCTCCGTGCGCCGAGGGAACTTTAAAGCCGCAGGAAGAGAACGCCAGCGGCGCAAGGAGCAGGTGGGAGCGAGGCTCGCCGAGCGCCGGCTGCTCTAGGGGCGCGGACCACCGCGGTGCCGCCAAGCTTGTCACACCTGGGACACCCACCCTCCTCTGGCCCTGCAGCAGCTCCCCTTTGCCCTGCTCCTGCCCAGGGCTGCAGAAGGCGGCCGGACAGCGGGATCGGCAGCACAGCCTCCCTTAGGGGACAAATACCGGGGGTTAAATTGAAGTCCCCGTGAAATGGGCGAGACGAAGGGGAGCCACATTTCAGCAAATCGAGATCTGGCTCCCAGCTGATGGGAGGGCAAAAACTGGGTGGTCAGACGGAGAAATACCTCCTGGTTTAAGGGGTTATGGAGAAAAAGAAACTTCTGCTCTTCACTTCAGTGCTGGGTTTTTGCCAACACCTCTCCTGGTCTTTACGCAAAACACTGATCTATTTTGCAGGCTCTTCACAGGGAGGGAAAGCATCAGGCGAGGCAGGCATGTCAATCCCAGCTGAAGAGAAGCTAGTTTTGAGTATTTTATCAGAATACTTGTGCCCAGGTATGATGCCAGGAAGCAAACTCCTGTTCAGCAGGCACCCATCAACAACCCATCAACCCATGCCCTGCCCCGGCACCTGCCGTGGCTGGTCACCACGAGAGGGTGCATTGCACCCGTGGGAGAGGAGCCCTGGGTGCTCCCTTCTTCCTGCCTCACTCAAGCAGCACTGCAAGACCGAGGATCTTTGGGACCTAGCACCAGTCTGACCAGGCACAAGCTTTGAAAGCAGTGTGAAAATTAGCAGCGCTAAGATAGAAAGAGCTAATTCCGGTTGTCAGCTTCCCAGTTTCCTACTCCTGTCCCAGCAGCAATGTAGACAGAAACTGGTGGGCATCACTGCCCTGTGAGTGGCATCTCATGTTCCCATCTTCACTTTTCCCACCCCCAAATTTGCTAGATGTGGGACCAGAAAGCAATGTGAAGAGACCCTTCCTCCCATAACCGCTGGCTACCACTTGATTGTAAAAGGCAGTTTCATCCTTGCTAACAGAAAAGCTGAAGCAAGACTACATCTCCTCAGCTTACTTCCAACCCTCCCCAAGAGCTCAACATACTGCTGACCTATTTTCCAGGCAGCACTTGACCTGTTTGCTAACAACCCTGTCTTCACAGTTGTGTCTGCCACCACCCAAGACACACACTTTGTCATAACCACCTTCACGCAGCAGCTGTTTTGGCCATGAACTTCAGCTTTTCCATACAGATGTGTGTCCATGCAGCAAAATGCACCTGGAAAGAGGAGTGATGTCTGACAAGCTTGTGTCCTGTCTGGTAGAAATGCCCCTGCCCCAATGCCACATCCCCTGCATGTGGCTGGAGAACCCATGTTGGTGGAATTAATAACCCCAAGGGGAAGGAAAAGGTTGTCATGAGTCAAAAGGTAGTTATGGCGCTCTGCAGGCAGCTGCTGGTAAACACCATCTCTATCTGGATCTTGTTACTGGTAGGGATGTAGCTTCTTGATAAGAACCAACCATACATCCCAGCTGGCTAAGGAAGGGACAGAGAATGGGTCAGCCTCTGGTATGCTTCAAACCAAAGGACCTGGGTCTCCAGGCAGTACTGAGCTCCCCAGGTCCCTGGCAAGCCCTTGCTAGATCTTGGACATGGAGGGATGCACCAGTAGGGCTAATTTGCTGAAGGACAGAAAGAACTCATGCTGACAACCCACACTGATGTTAGATTTCACAATCTGCAGCTCTTGCAATAGGTAAGGCAAGAAAATATCTGCTTCACACCCAACTGTGAGCCACCTATAGCATTAGGGACCCTCCCCGAGGGGCTGCATACCTTGCTGACCATGCCATGCAGCTCTCTCCCACAAGCAAACTTCCAGTGAACACTCTTGCCCCAAGCAAGGAGTGTTGCCCAAGCCTTGGCAGCTTATCTAGCTGTAGTACGTCACACCAGAAAAGCTGAATTCTTTTAAATTAAAAGTAAAGTTCAGTTGTGGTGGTTTCAATTACTAAAGGCAGACAAAGTTTAAGGATGCATTCAGGACTTGGTGTGCTCCAGCAGCTCCACCAGGTTCCCTGTGGCTGGTGCAGGTGCTTCGTATTGAAGCCTTCATCCTGCTGGAAGAGAAATTCCAGCCCTTGGACACAAAGTCAGCCCTAACTTTCTTACACTGACACTGCTTTTAAATTACAGACCTTAGACTACAGATTGTGCAACAGGAGTAATAAAGAGAGATGCACACAAGAACAGAGGGATTCTTGTCTCCTCTTGAGGGTTCTTCACTGCATTTCTATTCCCACAGGGTTACAGCTTTGGCAAGGAAGGGTTCAGCCTGAAGATAAGTGCACAGAAGCAAAGTGATTTACAGTGGTGCTGACAAGGGAAGGTTTGATTTCAAGCCCTTCTCATCATGTTTAGTTAGAGTGAAGCAGCTGATGTTAAGTGTCTGGCAGGAGAGATCTCATATCAACAGGGTTTGGTTCATTTTTACATGGCTCCTGGGGCTGTGTTTCTTTCTCAGCCTTTGAAATGAGTTCCTGAGAAAGCAGTCATGTTCCCCAGGCCAAGATGTTGCCTGGAAGAAGATCTCACTGCCACTGGGTAGGAACCAGCTACTTGAACCAGCAAAGCTGAATCAGGTCTGCAGCTCTCAATGCACACCACTTGTTCATCCTGTATCTGACCATTTCCCCTCATCCAAAATAAGACATCAGTTGAAACCTGCCTACCAGGCATGTTTCCTATGGACAAGCCAAACTTTCACTGGTGCAGCTATGCAGGAACTGAAGCAGGTCCCTCTTTGCTGCCAAGGGATGCTCACTTTGCTGGAAGAATACCAGAAGCCTCAAAAGCCACTTTTCTTCTATTGGGGATGAGACTGGGTTAGTCTCTTTTGACACAACTACAACTTTTCCTCTTTTCCTGCATCATTCTCCTTATTTCTTTTTCTCGAGCAGTGTGTTGATGCCTTCATGGGTTTAGGACCAAACTAGTTGTTCTTTACCACCTGGTTTCAATATGGCAGGGACTGAAACAGTTCTCCCAATCTATTATTCTCAGTGATTATTTGCCTGCTGGGCTTCAAAAGGAAGTGCACACCCACCAACACTGAATCACAGAATATCTTGAATTGGAAAGGACCCAGAAGGATCCTTGAGTCCAACTAGGACTCAGTTGGGAAGATCTTGGCCCCCATGAAGATTTGTGACTAGATTAAGAGACACTGCATTCCAGTAAGGAAGATGATTTCCCACTGTGCTATACATGCACAATAGGACAGTCCCTGCTACATTTGAAGCTGGACCAGTAGTAGACCCTTCTGAAACAAAGGCATTTCTATCCCACCACTCTTCATACGACTGACTTAGGGTTGAGGTTTGGACTTTTGCAGTCAATGTTTGATTTCACGCAGGCTTGCTTGAAGCACCATCTGTGGTCTGGAGTCAGACAGCCCCGGCCCCAAAGGAACAATAAGCAGAGGAGCTCATTTTCCTCTCTTGGAGCTGGCAAAAGGTGATCTGTGTAGTCCACCATCCCCAAAGAGCCTGCTAGGTCAGAATTTATTTCCTCAGGTCAAAACGTGTGGATCCAGAAGAATTAGATGCCTTACAAACTCTTTGCTGGTGTTGTGTGATTCAGCAGTGACAGGGGAGGTCACAGTGAGCCTGTGTACACCTCCCAGCCTGGGTAATCCTCTGTCGTCAGATAAAACTAGAATCTGGAGAAGGAACTGGACCTTAGGAGGTCCTGACTCAACAGGAAGGAGTGAGATCTGATCCAAACATCTGATCTTTTCAGATGTAGCAGTGATGAAGATCCTACTGCAGATGTTGGCCATGGGATGAGATATGAGGATGAACAGACATTGTGTTGGGAAGACCTGGGTAGACTCCACAAGAAAAAGCAAGGAACAAAAGCAGGACCAGATCCCTACATATAGCTCATAAAATGAGCAGCCCTAGAAGTTTATCATGCAAGGTGGGCTGGCTCTCCTGCTTTGTTGATGATGCTATCATAAGCAGAGTAAGGAAGGGAACAGAACATGATCCTTGTATTTACTTGGGAACCTCCCACATCTTAAAGTCAAACTTCCTGAAGCTGTTTGACCCCCGTTTACTTGCTGCACACCAGCATCAGGACAGCACAAGCCTCTGCAGATGCAAACACGAAGCACACAGGGCTCCTGGGGTTTCAGACCTGCAAGCCCAAACACTGCTCTGGGAATGCAGATTGAAAACAAACACCCCTCTGCATTACCAGAGCCAGTCCCTGGGGCTGCAGACTAGTATGCCAAGCCCAATCCCTGGAAA
This sequence comes from Ramphastos sulfuratus, assembly GCA_013399055.1. Lineage (NCBI taxonomy): Eukaryota > Metazoa > Chordata > Aves > Piciformes > Ramphastidae > Ramphastos > Ramphastos sulfuratus. Next base: position 56,615 of record WBNM01015571.1, on the reverse strand, counting down.
TACCATTTATTCTCCAGGACTGGTGCTGTGGTAGAGCAGGGGACAAGGACTGAAGGGGCTGGGTGGAGAGCAGTGTGCACCAGCAGTTCCTGCCAACACCTGCGGTCGCAATGGAAATCACAGAGCGTGGCAGGCTGGGATTAATTGCCAACAATGCATATTTGATCTAGAGCAGAAATACTGGTCAGAGGAAGGTGGACAGCCATACCTGAACAACAGGCTTGGCTGGCTTACAGCCCAACTTGCTCCTCTGCATGGAGAGGGAGGGAAAGGTAGTTTATTGGCGTGACCAAGTCCTCGGGGAAAGTACACCACAGAGCCCACAGTGGACAAAGGAGATTTTGGGACAAGTAACATCCAGGCCCCAGAGTGAGGGACTCAAAAGAATCACAGAATGGGGGGGTTGGGAGGGACTTCAGCAGATCATTTAGTCCAACACACTGCTAACGCAGGGTCACCCATAGCAGGCTGCACAGGAACACATCCAGGTGGGTTCTGAAAGTCTCCAGAGGAGACGACTCCACAATTTCTTTGGGCTGCCTGCTGCAGAGCTCTGTCATCCTCACAGGAAAGAAATTTTTCGTTAAGCTCAAGTGAAAGCTCCTGTTTTCTAGTTTGTACCTGACAGCTCTTACCCTTTGGCCAAGGCCACCACCAGCCCTGCAGAAAATCAGAAATGTGGAGCAAGGTCAAGGTGGGATGAGAGAGCAGGTTATTGATAGTGAAGATGATGGCAGAAGTGCGTGTCAGCACTAAGCCATCCCTCCCAAGGTTGGCTACCCACAACCAGCTAACCTGAAGCAGAGGGTATCTGTCCATGCTGGTGACTGTCTCATACATTAAGAAACTGATTTCTTAAACCAACCCAGCTAATCAACATCAGGAGAAAGCTGCATTCTGAAGGAGTCAGTGGGAAGGAAGCTTTACAGGTCTGCAATTGCGCTGTGAGAGTGACTGCAGAGCCTGGAAAGTGGGAGGCTATGGGTTTGACAGGCTAAGTCTTTAAGAAGAGCAGAGAGGAAAGCAGAAAACTCCCCTTTTAAGAGGGCTGTAAGTGAAGAGAGGAGTGGAGGAAATGCTTTGAAATGAGCCCTGGTGGTACTTTATGTTGTTTGAACAACCACTTTCTTTTCCTCTGCCTTTTCTGTTTTGAGCCTTGTTTATAATTAAGCCACTTGAGTCTCACTGTCAATTGAATCTCTGCTGCAACACACTGAAGACTCTTCAGTTAAACTGTAGAGGGCCTAAGGTGTGAATTATTTTGGTGGGTTTCCATGGGACCAGTCAACTCTCCTTTCTCCATAACAGCTTTCAGGAATGCCAACCCCTAGATGTCATGTCTGGGGCCTTTCGTTCGGCACATTCCAGAAAAGAAACTCTGATCTTTGGTAAAAGCAGGAGGAGGAAGACTGGAATTAAGAATATTTTTTTCCACACCCTCCCCAGCTAGTCATTTGCACGACATTTGTGTGCACAGTAAGTGCTGTCCTGCCACAGACAAGAGCAACAACAGGGATGGAAGATGATGTGCATCACTCAGTGCAATGTGGGTGCTGGTGAACACCAGGGGCAGCACCCAGCAGAGCTGTGCCAGCAAGGACCCTGCAACCCTTATGCCCTCCAGCCACCACTGTGGAGCCCTCTCTTGAGCACAGTAGCCAAAATAAAACCTGGATGTTTGTAGCTGGGCCAGAGCCCTCTTCACCACTGCAGGATGTGTTCTGCATGCCCAGAACAGAGAGGCAGTCCATGCCTGGAAGGATTTGCAATCTAAAGCATCAGTATCCTGTAGTAATTAAATGAGGCAGACAAGGATCTGACTGTGCCATTCAAAGCAGGAGTGTTTCAAGTGATCACAATGAGACAATCTAATTTCACTCTGCCCACTGCCAATAAACTTTAAAGTCAGTAAATATTTCAGGAACAGTGCCTCTAAGCAAGATTTCTGCAGCCTGGAAAGGTAGAGTCAAATATTTTGGTAAAATTCCTTAACCCTGATTCCTCCATGGAACTGCACACTCATCAGAAACAGACTTTTCTAAGTTTTCTTGTGCCTTGAAATCAGTTGCAGGATGAATCTGCTATTTCACATCTAAAAAGACTGCACTCATCAGCACAAAAGCCTGCTGATGCTTGTAGGTATGTTGTTAAATCTCTGGCACCAGGTCTACAGAGATGCCATCCTAAGGGGTGAGGGGAAGATGTGTGACCAAATCAGATCTCTCCAGAGGGGCCTATCCAAAGTATATCCCATATCATGGGTGATGGTGGGTGGTACGTGCCAGCACAGGGAAGAAGGTGGTAACATCTCAACATCACCTACCTCAGCAGTTGGTCTCAGCTGGGTGTAATCCGTAAGCACTGGCATCCCCTCAGGCCTTTTAGCTGATGCAGTGCTCCCATTTCAGCCTCTTCCTTCTGTTGTGAACATCTAGGACAGGCAATGTCTGAGATGCATCACCACGAGTGTCTTATTCACTCCTGGTGACATATCTCTGCTCTCTGATGGACAAGGGATTAACATGACTACAGAGTCCTCACAGAAGCCCCAGGAAGGGGCAGAAAGGCCCATTGGAGATCATGTAGTCCAACACCCTGCTAAAGCAGGTTTGCCTAGAGCAAGCTGCACAGGAATATAACGCTCATGTGGCTTTTGAAAGTCTCCAGAGAAGGAGACTCCACCACCTCTCTGGGCAGCCTGCTCCAGAACTTTGCCGCCCTTAAACTAGAGAAGTTTTTCCTTAAGTTCAAAGCATGCTTTTACCTTCGAAATGGTTTCCTTTAGCTCTTTTGCCATCTCTGAACTACCTCAGGATATTCCGGCAGTCACTATTCAAATGGAAATTTAAAAAAAAAAAAAAAAAGAAAAGAAAGAAAAAAAAAGTACCCAAGATCTTTAATGACTATTACCCTAAACTCCATGAAAGGAGCTAGTCCAAACACATGGCAATCGTAGCTCTGATTTGATCCCTCCTAAAGTTATAGCAAGGACAGTTAAACCAGTGTTTGAATGCTTGTCTGCTTCCCTTTGGGGAAAAAAAAAAAAAAAAAAAAGTTAAACTCAATTAAAAAGAGAATAAATGAAAGCTAATTCAGGACAGCTCATGCCTAATCACTGGCCATAAGACAATACTAATACTGCTGTAAGTCCTGAAGCTCCAAGCACTGTTAAATATGGCACGAGAGCTATGTGCTCACAAGGAAAATGAGTCAGACTCCACTAACATGCTGCAAAATATTTTTATTAGACTCTATATTGACTTATTTAATGACAGTGACAAGTGCCAACAAAGTTGCATAATCATCTAATCTATGGGGGTTTTCCAGCCAACATGTTCCATAAAAACTCCTCGTTCATTTCAAAGCCTTCTCCACATATCTGATACTGTGCTGGGGTGTGTGTGGGGTGGCTGTCCCCCTGGAAGGGTCAACCCACTCAATAAAGCAGTCCAACTTTCACCAAGCAGCAAATCAAAACAAACTAATAAAACCAGTACTCCTCAGGCTGGATGAGAGGCAGTTGTAAGCAAGACCCTGAGATCTGGCCAGCAGAGCAAGGGAGGGGATTCTGCCCCTTTACTCTGCTCTCGTCAGACCCCATCTGGAGTACNAACTAGATGATCCTTGAGGTCCCTTCCAACCTTACTATTCTATGATTCTATGATCTGGCAGGCACCAGTCTCTGCTGTTGTTCATAGAGCTCTACTGGAACTTGGTTCTGATGGACCTACTTTTGCATGCCCAAAGCAGATCAGATTTCTTCATTGCCCTCTTCAGCCTCCAAAAAGGAAGAGGCCACTGACATATGCTCATTTCATCCCTGTGTGAAATACCTTGCAGGATGTCTCTTCCCATGGGGTTCATCCCAGCATTGATATTCAGCAGCTAGAAGCCCACAATTAAGGTGAAGGCTTGGCCATACCTTGCTGCTGCTCACTCTGGCTCTGGCTACAGCCCAAGAAGAGGATCTGGTCATCACCCAGGGCAGGAGGGAAAGCTGCAATGTCCCTTGTACAAAAAGTTCTGGAAACTTTCTGTTTGGAGAAGCTGGAACAAAAACAGCAAGAAAGTTTTTGATCACCACAAAAGCCTCTCCTAATACTGAATGTGCAGGAGGGAAGGGCTGAGTTTGATGCTCGTATCAGTTTCAGCCATTTCAAGTCAAAATGTATTTGTTTTACTTGGAACAGGGAAGTGGAACTGGAACAATGACTGGAACTGACAGTTTGCAAGTAAGGGTTTTGTTTCATCTTGGAAGGGTGAAGCACCTTGAAATATTTTCCAGTGGAAATGACATTTTGTTTAAGCTGATGCACATGGGACTCATCCCATCACAGTTTCCATCATCCTCTAGTAGTTCCCACTTCAGTAGGAGGGACCCAAGGAGCCACTAAACACACATGGTGTGGACTGAGAATGATGAAGAACCTTCCACTCCACCAATGGAGAGTGATCCAAGTAGTGACCATGAGCACAGCTCATAAAAACATTAACAGAATCACAGAATTAACTAGGTTGGAAAAGACCTTCAAGATCAAAATCATGAAGTCCAATCTATCACCTAACACCTTCTAATTAACTAACTCATGACACTAAGTGCCTCATCCAGCCTCCTTTTAAACACCTCCAGGGATGGTGACTCCATCACCACCCTGGGCAGCCCCTTCCAATGCCAATCACTCTTTCTTTTCCTTTTTAATGGGGAAAAGAGAGAGGAAGACAATCAATGACATCCATTTGGGTCTGCTTGGGTGAGTTACAACAGAAGCCAGGAGACTTTGAGGGAATGTGAACAAATAAACAGCCCACCTGTAACTGAATGGGCTACAAGCAAGAAAAGGCTGGCTTCCAAAATGTGATAAGACCTCTCAATTCTCAATAGAGGCATACAGTAGACCTGGGAATAGTTGGGGGGTTTAAGGCCCTTGGTTTGTACTTGACAGGAGAATGCTGTCTCTTTGCATCTCCTCCATGGAGATATCGAAGGACATGAACTCAGCATGAGTGAAGTGCGTTGCAGTAGCTAAAAATCCCAAAACAACAGGACGCTGGGCTGCATCAACAAGAGCATCACCAGCAGAGATAAAGGAGTCATTGTCCCAAAGAGCATCACCAGCAGAGATAAAGGAGTCATTGTCCCACACCTGGACCACTGTCAGGAGGGTGGAGACTCCCTTTTTACAAGTTGTCCCGTGGAAAAGACAAGGGGTGATGGGGACAAACTACTGATGGGGAGATTCCCATTGGACTCCAGAAGAAAATGCTTTCCCATGAGAACATCCAGACATTGGAATCACCTCCCAGGGAAGAGGTGGATTCGCCTACACTGGACAATTTGAAGACTCAGCTTGACAGGGTGTTGAGCCAGCTCATTTCAACTATACCTAGAAAGGTTGGACCAGATGATCCTTGGGGTCCTTTCCAACTGGAAATTCTGTGATTCTGTGAGATGAGTGTGGGAGCAAGGTCCAGTGAGAGCTGTGCCCAGGGGCACTGCTGTAAGCTTGCTAAGGGTGATGAGATCCTGGTTTGATTTTTGTGCAGGTACCAAAGGAGCACTGGAAGGAAGAGAAGTTAAAAATCTTGTCAGCTTTCTACAAGGGGGGTAGAGGGGATGTAAAACATCATAATTCTGAAGCCTGAGTCCTACTTCTTATACCTGGAGATCTTGAGAAACCTTAAACCACTCCCACCCCAAACCCAGACAAAAATCCCCGTTCTTGAAAAGCTTCACCAACAGAGGAAAGTTTCAATGTCAGGTTGGCTGCAACATCTCCCTTTCACAATCTCTAAACATTTCCTTTAGATCATGGCTTTTTTAGTGCTCTGGGATTAGCACAGATTCCTAAACAATCATTTCAGACCAAAGTAATTTGCCACTGCTTCCTTTAAGAGATAAGCTGATGATTCTGAAACTCCTTTTTTGTTTCCACATTCTAAATGAATGTGGAAAAGCTTTGGCTTTGAAACAAAATACACTTTATTTTTTTTCCTTCCTTTTTAATAATACAGAAAGGAAAAAAGCTTTCACAGTCTGTTTGACTGGAAACAGGATCCTTTCTTTCCTCCTTATTTTGTAAAGACAAACCCAGGGGTTCCTAATGTGTGGAGATGCTTGTGGTCTATTGTCACAGGTTCAAAACCAACATGTTCACACAGACAGCACTTTCTTCCCTTTAGTGATGACTTCTCTTGGTCTGGATACTCTCAGTGAGCATCGCTGGCAGGACAGAGTCCTGTGAGCATGGTGTGATCCCACAGAGAGAGGAGCAGACCTCAGTTTGCAGAAATGGTGGACTTGAGCCTTGGTGTGTTGCTTTCCTTATTGCTGTTGTGAAGAACTGGAGATTTAGGATGCTTTTCACTTTCATTTTCCTTTTTAAACTGCATCACTGAGGTTTCGGCCAGCATCTGAAGTTCTCAGTAACCCTGAGAAGAAGCTGTCCCAAGTCTTCCTTGAAAACCACACCAGTTGTGGTGAGTGCAGTCGTAGTCCTACATCCCTCCAGAACAGACTGGTGGGGAAGTGCTTTTTCTCCATGACCACCTTCTGAACCACTGTGCCCTCTGCAGCAGGGCTGGTAGGTGAGTGACTTGCCCACCACATCCTTGGAACAAGTCTGGTCAAGTGTCCTGTACCTCATAGGTTTCTACCAGACCAGCTTATACTTAACATAATCTGAGAAAGGTGATCCAAGAAGAATAACATCATTGATTGACATACAGACAAGGGAGTGGAGCATCAAGACATCACCACACCAAGTGAAGAGCTTTCAGCTCTGATGATACTCACTGCGTGCCTTCACACTTTGGTGGTGCTTGCATCAGATGACTGATTGTCTTCTCAGCCAGGAATGCTTAGCTTCACCCTAGAAAGCAAGACAAGTATACATGTCTTCATGGGAAGCTGTAAATTGTTCCATCAGCCATGATGGAGCACTCCTTCCTAAAAGAACTCTTTTGACCAAGACAAGTTCCTGATGGGAATTAATTTTCTCACCTTAGAAATTAATTGGTTTGAATCAGGAATGTTGTGTTCCTTGTCTGTATTTGACACCTGTAGCTGATGGTGTCATTACCTGACCTGCCATCAGCTTTGAACCCCAGAGCAAAAGGCATTGCTGACATCCCATTGGCAGAAGCCTCACCAATTGGCTTCGCAGAGACCCCATTCTGGCTCTGACAGCCCAACACAGAGCTGGGAGGCTGAGGAACTGCAAAGACAAATATGCTCCAGTGTAAAAAGGATGTGGTCAGCAGTGGTCCACTGATGGTCACCCAAGAGTGAGCTGAGAGCTCAGGGAAGAGGTTGCCTGTTTCCCCCTGGATGCAGCATTTTTAAATACTTCCCTGCACTCTAAGCAAAAGGAGAAGTACAGGAGATGCTGGCTCTTAGTGCTCCCTTGAGCACTTCACTTGAAGGAAGGACCAGGACTATATGTGTGGGAAGGGAGAGGCCCATGCCTGCACTAGGAGGGTTTGGTCAGCATTTAGAATTGCACAGTCCTTCTGTAGTTCCCTTTCTTGTTCAGATCTCCTTGTGGAGCTGCTGCTAAGGGGGAGCACCTTGTCTGGCAGGGTTGGTCAATGCCTGGCAAGAACAATGTCAATTGGCATGGACACTTACCTGCTTTATGGGCCCAGTTGTTGAGGTCTTTCTAAACAGCCTTTGGGACGTCAGTAGAGGCTGTCAAACCATCTCTTCCTATCTGCTGTCCTTTTGTGTGATGGTTTGGGAGTTCCCCACCCCTCCACACTTTGTAAAATCACTCAGACTAGACTCAGCCAGCTTGAAGTTAAGGACTGAAGCTCTATTTACAGCTTAGCACAATATACAAGCAGAGATATACACAATGTACAAGATTATTTACATAATTATACAAGTTAAAGGTAATACAGAAACACAATCCCCCTCCCAGAAATCAGAGTCTCCAGGAGGGGCTCCCAACCACCCTTCCACTCTCTTTCCACCCCTCTACCTTACCCCAGGGTTTGCTTTACATGCAAGGTGAGTTTGGAGGATCAGCCAGGGGGGTTAGAAGTAGAGAGGTTAGTTGGGTTACTCAGCAGAGAGAAGACAAAAAAGGTAGAGAGACTGAGACTCTCCAAGTCTGAGAGAGAATGTCTTATCTGTGCTTGTGTTCTTGTTCTTATACATCTCAGCAAGCCTATGAGTGAAGCGGACATCACCATTGTTTGCTTTTCACAGCTTATAATAAAATTATTTTCATTAAAATATTCCAATTAGCCTCAAACAGGCACATTTTGGTAAGGAACCACCTAAGTCCTCACCCCATTCAGCCTGGACCTCCTCCTCCATGATGTCCCAGAAACACCAGAACCCCCCACCCTCACGCTCCCCTCAGCTCCACCAAAGGAAAGGCTCTGACTCACACCAGTGCTTGTGAGTTCATTAATTTCAGCAGGGATCATTTCCTCAAGGCCCATTCCTGTTGTTTGACCCCTGGCTCTGCTTATCTTTCCTTCACGAGGGCAGCCATTGGCCCAGGTCACACCAGCAAGAAAGGTCAAGCTGGTTCTGGGAACCGCTTCCTGCCACACATCCATGTGTGTGATCCATGCACCAGCACCCTTCTGAAAGAGCCTCTTGACTGGAAACACCCAACTGGGAAGAGAAACGGATCATCCTGTGCCACTCCTGCCTCCTCCTTGCTCCTCTGGGGAACCCTTTTGAAGAAACAAGAACTTGTTCCCCTCAGAGGACGACCAGCAGTGGGCTGGGGCCACTCTGGTGCGAGGCTTTCGTCATGCAAGGGTTTATCTTACACAGCACCGAACGTGGGACAACACCTTTCCTCACATAACTTTCTGTTCCTAATATAAAACAGGACACAAGGAGACTGCAAAGACAAAAATAGTTGTTTAAATTTAGATGGAATAGACTGAGAGGCACCATTCAACACTTCCCCTTCCAGCAACAATGCTCCATGGCCAGGAGGAAGCAAACAAAACAAGCAGCAGCCAGGGCAGCTGGAGGATGCAGTCGCTGAGAAGATAGCCAAGGAAAGAAGATATAGATGATGTCTAACCCGTGGAGACTCTGGACATTGACTGATTCATTGCATGTGAGCAGTATCTCTGAGCTTGAGCCATCCCCCATGGCAAAGCAAGTAAGTCAGGACTGCAACACAGCTGGAATAGGTGGAATCCAGTCACAGTTCCTCCCCTGCATGACTCAGGTTCTAAGCTACCTCCTCCCATCCCCAAGAGCCCTTGCATTTGGGGTCTTCCAGGGACCTGACATGCCCTCTTTGATGGCTCCTGCTGCCAGAAAAAGGCCAAAAGCACTTGCAGACCCATCCTTTGCCAGTCTCACCAGGAGACACACTCTCTGACTCAAACTCAGCCTGGCCACTGCTGGAGCAGCAGCGCTGCGAGGAAAAGATGCCACGAGAAACTCAGACTAAGCCTGTCTCTCTGCTTCCACAAACAGCAGCACAGATCTCACTTGGTCCATCCAAACAGCATGAAGCAGGTTCCTAACTTACTCAAATTAAGAAAAATTAACTCCTGCAGAGGTTACTGATGCTGGCTCCTGGTGGGGAGTGTGTGCTCAGATTAACATCCCTGCTGAAAGAGGATGGCATCTGCTGTATCTGGTCCATGGAGCATCAGACAGCCACCACATGCACAGTCCCAGCCCCCAAGTGCATGCTGAGCTCCAGACACCTGCTTCTCCATTTGTGCCCTGATGGAGGAGAGTGGGAACACACAGCAAGCTCAGGGTCACAACACAGCAGTTCCTCTCCAGCCTCCTTTATTCCCCCCATCTGTCAAAAGCTCTCGTGATGCTTCAGGACAGTGATGGAGTCAAGATGGTCAGCTCACCCTACAGGTGATAGGATGAGAGGAAATGGCCTCAGCTTATACCACAGGAGGTTTAGGTTAGACATTAGAAGAAATTTCTTCCCTGAAAGGATTCTCAAACACTGGAACAGGCTCCCCAGGCAGCTGGTTGAATCTTCATCCCTGAAGCTGTTTCAAAGAGGTAGAGATGTGGTGCTGAGAAATATTGTTTAGCATCAGACTTGATAGAGTTAGAGAACGGTTGGACAGGATGATCTTAAAGGTCTTTTCTAACCAAAACAACTGATTTCCATT
>WBNM01015571.1:0-46452 GCA_013399055.1 Ramphastos sulfuratus | reverse complement strand
AAAAAAAAAAAAATCACTCCAGCCTTTCCCTCCACACCTGGGATGCATCTGTGGAGCCCAGGGAGTCTGGTGGCCTCTGTCTCCATGGCAGATGGAAACGAGCAAGGTGCAAATGAGATATTTGCTTCACTGTTTTCAAGCCATTTCAGAAGCTAAATGAGTTTCCAAAGAGAGGGGTGGATTGGCATGACCATACTGAAAACTAATTAAGCATAATTATTTAGCCTGTTGAAAATACTTGTGCTTCACTGGGAACACCCTGCTATGAAAAGGCAGGAAAAAAGCACTTTTTCCAGAAGCAGATTTTCATGTCAGTTTCTCATCAAAGGCTTTCAAACATGAGGGTGGCAGAGAGCCTGCACAACCAACCTGATCCATTAATTTTTTTGTGTAGGAAACTCCCTTGTCCATCCAGTTCCATGGACATAGGAAATATGCAGGGAAGTGGGTAGAGTGAAGGGTGCCTCTTGGCCTCCACCTTTTGGTTTCTCCCTTGAAAACTGCTGGATTTGGGGGTGAAGTATTCTTAGATTACATCCATTCACTCCCGAGACACATTCTCTGCTAGAACAATTCCGAAAGCCTTGGAATTCAATCTGGCAAAGGAGGTAAAAGAGGAGCTTCTTCAAATCCATCAGTGGTGGAAGGAAGACCAGGTGAAACATGAGCCCACTGCTGGATGAGGAGAGAGCCCTGGTGACAGAAGATGCAGAGAAGTTGGAGGTCCCAAATGCTTCCTTTGCTTCAGTCTTTACCACTGAGTCCAGCCCTCAGGAGGTGAGAGAGTCTAGAGACTGGAAGGCTTTCCCTTGTTTGATGAGGGCTGGATCAGAGATCATTTGGGCAAAGAGAACACCCACAAATCTAGGGGTCCTGATGGGATGCACCCACAAGTGCTGAGGGAGCTGGCTGATGGGGTTCCTCTACCACTTGCCATCATTTTCAAGAGATCATAGAGAATGGAAGAGGTGCCTGAGGGCTGGAGGAAAGCCAATGTCACTGCAGCCTTCAGAAATTATAAGACCTGTTCTCCAGACCCTTCACCAGCTTCCTTACCCTTTTCTGGACATGCTCCAGCACCTCAATGTCTTTCTCGGAGTGAAGGCCCATAACTGAACCCAGTACTCAAGGTGCGGCCTCATGGGTGCTGAGTACAAGAGGACAATCGCTGCCCTGCTCCTGCTGGCCACACTATTGCTGACCCAGGCTAGGACGCTGGTGTCCTTCTTGGCCGCCTAGGCACACACTGGCTCATGTTCAGCCAGCTGTCAAACAGCACCCACAGGGCTTTCTCTGCTGGGCACTTTCCAGCCACTCTGCCCCAAGCCTGGGGGGCTTGGAGCCCATGGGGTTGTTGTGACCCCAGTTCAGGACCCAGCCCCTGGTCTTGTCAAATCTCAGTCCATTAGCTCTAGCTCATCAACCCTTAGCTAGAAGATACTAATTTTGCCACTGCCCTCAGGCTGCCAGATGATGCACAGGGCTTGTGCAAGAACATAACGTGATATGTAAGAGGCTGTTGTGGGCTTGTTCTGTTCTCCTTAGGGCTGTGAACTCATGTGCCATTTTTCTTAATGTTTCCCTGGTTTAAGAACAGTGATCAAAGGAGTTGAGCAAGTAGAGTTTCTATTTCTACAAAGGAAAGCTTCAGTTACGCAGCCCAAATGTACTCTCTGACCCCGAATTTCAAGCAAGAGAAACTCCCTGCGTACTTCTGGATGCCTCATTGTTTGGAGGAGGGCTGAATCACAGTCCCTGACCAATCCCACCAAGGAATCCAGTTTTCTCCAGAAAAACCTCACATGGCACAACTTCTGCTATTTCCCTGCCTCCAGACCAAGCAGTCGTCAACAGATCCCCCCCGAGATCTCAAAACTCAAATGCTTTGCTAAAACTCTTGCCTCGTGGACATAATCCAATTTCCAGCTTCCAAGGCCTCCAAAAGTATGTCATCAGGAAAGAACACAGAGCAATGGTGCAAACAGAACAAAAAGGCAACCTAACTCAAGATGTGAACTCATTTGCTCCAATGGCTACTTACCTTGGCACTATTCAGGGGCAGGAGAAAACACTTCAGTTTGAGAAGTCAAAGCAGGGAATTTACAGAGCCCTTTGACCCTCATGGCCATGAAGAGAGGGGCTTTCAGGGTTTCCATTTCCCAGGTACAGCCCAGACTGAGCTTTAGGAGAGTTTCCACCAAGTTGTTTTCCAAGCCGGGAAAGAAAGAGGCAAAAAGCCCCTTCAAAGCTCCTCCTAGCTTCCTCTTCTTCTGTCTCCTTACTCCCTACTTTACTTCTGGTTTTATTTTGGGTTTATTTGTTTGTTTGTTTTCATATGTGTGTTTGGGTTTTTAATGACATTAAAGCTACTTCTGCTGAGCAGCCAAGCCCAGGAAGTGGAGCAGCTTGTCCCAGAGAGGTGGCCACCACTGGGCAGTAAGGTGAGAGTCATTTCCCTTGCAGGAAGGGTTGACTGCATTGACTCAAGACCTCGAGTTGCTTAGGAGCACAAGTCCCACAGCAGTGTGGACAGGATTTCCAGCTTGGAGAACAATTGCCATCAGGACGTGCTGTTAAGGTCATAAGTGGAAGCAGAAGTGCCAGCAGCTCAGCCTTTAAGCTGTGGTTTCCATGCCAAGACTCCCCAGAGAGCCCTTTCCAGGCTTCAAAGCTAAGCCAAGCTTTGTAAAACGGAACTGTGAGGGCTGGATCTGGCCCACTCCTGCAAGCATCAATGGTAGATGCTCTGTGTTCCCCAGGGCAGTGTTGCAATGACAAACCCCTGCACCCACTGATGCATGAGGGAAGGATCAGTCTGCAGGAGACCTAAGGTGTTGCTTCCATATCTTGCTCCCCTGGAGGAAAGCAGCACAGCTGAGCATAAGCTGGCCAAGGCCAAAGCTGACCTGGGCATGGCTTCCAAGGAGCATCCTGAAATGGTCCCTTGAGGCAGGAGTGATGTCCAGAGCTGGAACAAGGCAGACAGGGCTGAACAACTTCTTTAATGATATATAAATAAAAGGGACAAAATCGCAGTTCCACCCTGGACTTTGAGATAAGAACAAGAGGAGAGCAGCAGCCACCCAGCAGGAGAGACAACATCCAGCAGCCAACGGCAGTAGTCTCAGGCGACTGGAGGGACAGGAGGGATATTAGGACAGCAGGCAAGGTGCTTACAAGGCACAAACGGACCCTCAGCATGTGCAACAGAGGGAAACTGAGCAGCACTTCCCAACAAGCTCGGTGTGTAAGGTAGCATGTTGCCCCCATCAGGGATGCTGCTCAACCAGGCAGACCTGGCTGTGAGTCAGTCCAACTCCTGGGCCTGGCTGTGCTGCCAAGGAGCAGCATCTCTTGGAGCTGCACCCCTCTCTTTTTGTCTTCTTCTCCCCTCTCTCCCTCTGCGGTTTCAGCACGATGTTTTTCTGCTAAGCCTTCAAGCATACCTGTGCGGAGACTTGCCCATTCCTCCCCAGAAAGCCCCCTGAGCCATGGCATTGACGTCAGCAGAGTGCCAGCTGTCAAACAATGGAGATTAGGGCTTGGCAGGCGGTGCCAGGCCGTGCGAGCGCATGTGCCTCCTCGGGCAGGTGAGCAGCATTCCCCACGCATCAACTCACTGCCTGCACCTGGACACCAGACACAACCAGATCCTGGGCAGCAGCCAAGTCATGCCCAGGCAGCAGCCAGGGCTCAGCAGGACCGCCCTGGGGGTGAGGGCACCCCTGCCCTGAGCAGGGCTGGGAAGAGGCAAAGCCTTGGCACTGGCTGCTGATGGCTCCAGCCCATGGGAAAGTTCAGCCTGCGTGCCAGGAGATGTACGGTGCCAGGAACAGGCCTGCGGCGCAGTCCCTCCCTGCTCTGCCCAGCACAGGGACAGAGGTGATGACATGCCACCTCTTGCAGAGCTGCAGCTCGGCCCAAGCCAACTCCTTGCTCCACCCAGCTCTCAAAATGCTCAGCCCTCAGGAGTCTGAGCTGGGGCTTCTCCTGGGACGGGTAGACAGCTGTAGAGCATGCAGTCCCAACCTGCAGCAGGAACCTAGGCATGGGAGGGGGCTGGGCCGGCACTGGCCTTGGGGAGCAGCTGGAGCCTCAAAAATGGAATGAGATCTGCTTCTAGTCATCATGCTTGACTGTCCCATGGTCCCAGCTTTGCATGCTGACTCTCCCCTTCCTGCTGCTGGTACAAGGTGTCCTGCTACTGACAGGGCTGCCAGGATCTCTCTTTTACCAAAACAAAGTTAGAAGAACACAGACGTCACCCAGCTCTGCCTATGGTAACTCATCAACACCCAGCTCACGGGCTGGGCTTGACCTAGACCTAATGATGCTGGAGCTGGGAGTCATAGAACCATTAAGATTGGAAAACACCTCTAAGATCATCGAGTCCAACCATCAACCCAACACCACCATGCCCACTAAGTTATGTCACAAAGTGTCATGTCCACAAGTTTCTTGAACGTCTCCAGGGATGGTGACTCCACCACCTCTCTAGGCAGCCTGTTCCGAAGCTGGACAAGTCTTGCAGCAAAGAAATTTTTCCTAATCTCCAAACTAAACCTCCCTTGGTGCAACTTGAGGCTGTTTCCTCTCATCTTATGGCTTGTCCTCAGTCCCTGGGACAAACGACAGGCAGCAACCTCCTTATAACCAAAGCTGAACCCAAACCAAGGAGCAGAGCAGCAGCCTTCCACTCAACCTTGACTCCCAACCAAACAAGCAAACCCAGGAAGGCACCTGAGGTTAAAGCAATACGATCTAAGACGCCCAGAGGTACCAACAGACAAGGATTTGTGAACTACACATCCTGCTTGCTGGGCAGATCTCCCAGCTTGGCATGTCTGCAGCATAGGAGGTGGACCCAATCCTGGTCCAGCAGCAGGAGCCTGCCAACGAGCTGTGTCTTGCCAGACGCACAAGGAAAGCACCTGGCTCACCCAGGCGAGACAGGCACTGCTGCCTAAAGACAGGAGTACACAGCATGCCTGTGGACATGGACAGACAGACTCCAGGTCCCTCTGCGTGAGGCTGGGGACCCCTAAACCTCTTTAGCAGCCACAGGAAAGCCAGGCTACACTGTCTTCTTGCTTGCACTGGCCAGGGCTCCCCCAAGAGCCCTTTCCTCCAAGGAAAACCTCTGAGGTCATTGTTTAATTTGCATTAAGCAAGGGCATCTGGCAATGACTATCCTTATAAGGGACTCTGTTGAAGAAAACCACTCAAGGAGAAAGATTAGACCAGAGAGGCTGAGATGGAACAAGCAATTCAAAGTCCAGATGATCAAAACCACATCTTGCCCACCAGTCTGGAGTATCTCTCCATGGCTGACAAGACACCTTAAAATGCTCCACATCACCCTCAACATGAGTAGTCAAAAATACCCAGCCAACCCACCCCTCCTGTGCCTGCTGTCTGAAAGCCACCCTGGCAGACCCCTCAGCAGGAATCATGCTTCACAAGCACCAGTGTTCAGCAGAGATAGTGCTGGAGTCTCACCATGCAGGTGGCCTTGCAAAGAACTCTGCCCCCGGACACATCAGGCTGAGGTCAGGCTGCCTTTGTCACCCTCACAAGCAGTGGCCCATGGCATCAAGGTGTGACCAGGCAGGCATGTGGCCTAAACTCTGCCAGCTTCACTTCTCCACTGCAGCTGACACCCTTGAAGAAAGGACTCTGACAAGACTGGTCAGCAGATCATCAAGATGGAAGTGCTGACACCATGGTTCCTCAGTCCTTTGCATCTCAATCTTGAAAACAGGAACGGTGAGGGCTTTGCTGAGAGAAGCATCTCGAGGTGTCTATATTGAACCCCATCTTCTTTAAAGGCTTGGTGCTGGGCTGCTCTTCTCCCAGGTCCTCAGTCCCACTGATATTACTGTGTCAAAACTGATCTGCTCCATCATGTTACCTCCCAAGATGTGGGGTGGAAACAGCGATACACAATGCCACAAGCCAACAGCCAGGCCCTCCTCTCTGCAGGAATGTCACTAGGACTGCTGGTGACCATCAAAGCCTAGGGTTGGAAGGAAGGACAACAACAGAAGAGCAGCTGCTAACACAACTACAGCTGCCAACCCCCTTCCAGCCACAGAAGTAGTGCAAAGCAGCACCAAGCATCTTCTGAAGTGCTAGTCCACCAGTAGCAGATGACCACAGGTGAGATGCACAAGAAGGACACTACCACCACCACAACAAGACATGCTGCTGAGATACACAAGAAGGACAGCACCACCACCACAAGAAGCACTACTGAGATGCACAAGAAGGACACCACCACCACGACAAGAAGCACTGCTGAGATGCACAGGAAGGACACCACCACCACAGCAAGACATGCAGCTGCCAGAACTGGCCACAAGTGAGAAAATACAACAAGGCCACACGTAGGGCACCCAATAACAGATACGTAATAGCAAAAATAAAATATATGTAAGTCCACCAGGCTTGCAGACCACAAACCCTCTGGTGCAGGAAAGGGCAGCAAGAGCCACCATGAGCACAGATGAGGTTTTTCAAAGAAAGGTATGATGAACATGCCAGCCTATCATCAAGGTTCACTGAGCCCACAAGAATCACCATGTAAATCCCAGCTCTGCCCTCCTGGCTGGGATTCACATTATGGCAAAGTCCTCAGCACCGCAGAAGATCATCTTCCACCAGCACCATTTCTGCTGAGAGGACTTTTCATGCCCACACGGCAACTTGGATGGAGACCTTTCCCTGTATAAAGACAGTACAGGGAGGGCCCAGGTGACCCATCCCATCCCAGCAGTTCAGTAAACACCAGGCTCCATCCCAGGGTGTGGTGCAGACAGGTGGCAGCCAGCCACCACAACCCTGGCACCATGTCGTTCAGGTCAGATGTTTGCTGCTCCCCAGACTTCCCCGGCTCACATTCTTGGTGCTATCTGAGTGACACCCAGATCCAGCCCCACATCAGGTTTGCTGTCTGTAAAAACCACATCCACAGGTGTTTTGTTCTCCTGCTGGCTACACGACATGGGCTGATTTCAGCCCTGGTCAGTACTCCTTGTCGCTACCTCCAGTGAAGCACCCATGCAGAGCCCAAGTCTTCACTCAGTGCTCCTCCTCTTCCAGGGCATAGCTTTCCAGGAAAAGCTTAATCAAAAAGTTTGTGGTTACAGAGACTTTGGGGAAAAAAAAAGAAGAAGAAAAAAAAAAAAATCAACATTTCCACTAAATGATACAGGCAGAGATGAAGGAAAAATAAAGGAACAGTTTTTTTCATTCACCCAGAGGTGCACAGCAGACTGATGCCCTCTGCAAAGCTGTACAAAGCCCCCATGCACAGTGATGAGTTCTCACTAGACTGATCTTTGCCAGCAAACAGGCAAAACATTCACCAGACAATGTAGCGGAGACGATGCTCTGCAGCTCTTCCTTATCCTTCAGCACAGACTGAAACCACCCCACTGCCAGGAGCCCCTACAAGGATGCCAGGGAAACCTTGTGCTACCTCCCTGTTCAGGACCTGAGAATGACAGAAGCATTTTGGTAGGAAGAGACCTTAAGACCATGGAGTTCAACCATTATCTAACTCTACCAAGTCTGGTGCTAACTCATGTCCCTCAGCACCACATCTCTGTGTCCTTTAAACACCTCCAGGGATGGGGACTCACCTATCTCCCCGGGGAGCCTGTTCCAGGCTATAACTACTATAACTCTTTAGAGGAGTTCCCAGGGCCCAAACCAGTGATGTAGTGGACCTCTGCCAGCTGTTCCTAGCCCAAATATGACTGTCCTCACTGCAGAAACATCCCTTGGCTAAAGGAAGACCTCTCTCTATGGTGGAGGGCGGGGGGGGGGCATGGGGCAGCTTGAAGAGATGCTGGGAGGACCCAGCATTTCCTGTATCACTTGCAGAGTGTGGACTCTCTGCTGTCTCCTTGCTCCTCCCCTTCTCTCTTGCAGTGTTTTCTCGAGTTGTGCTCACAGTATAATGGATTGCTCCCAGTCTGCCACCAGGAGATGTACAAAATGGTCCAGGGCCTGACCTGCAGAAGATGATGTTGCGTGCTGCCCTGGACACGGTAACAGGGGTGGGTTACCCAATCCTCTGCTGGAAGCCTGAGGGACACCGTGAAGCAAAGCCAGGTTATTTCTGGGCATTTCAACACCTCTGCTGGGAACAGAGAGTAATTCAAGACGAGCTTTGCTCCTGATCATGACAGGCCTGGGAGCACAGAAATTAGGTGCCTCCCACCTGCAAGCCCTCTTGTTCCCTCATTACCCTTCTTCGGGCTGTTATCTTAGATGCTGCCACCACAGGTGGTGTTTAGTTTAGCCAGGGCACTGGCACCATCCCTGGGGTGTGGAACTGTCCCATGGGTCACTGGAGGTGTGCCAGCTGCTCTGATCTCTGCCTAGGACCTGCCCAAGTTTCAGACCAGGAAGTCAGCTGTTTTGCTTCTGGAGGCCCTTACTTCATAAAGGCTACAGCTCCCATCCCTTTATTTTCTTTAGGCTGACCTCTGAGCATCACTAGAGCTTCCTCCACCGGCCACGCTGGCCACCTGCCTTTGTTTAAACAAGCGAGGCAGTGAGGCTTTGCGGGGCTGGAGCCTGCTGGGCTGGCACATGCAGCCCCACGGGACAGCTGCTTGGCAGAAACTGCAAAGGGGACACAAAGGTTCAAGAAGTGAAGTAAGCTCACATGCCTTTGGTGGCAGTAAAAACCCTCTCAGCGCGACCAGGATGTAGCACAGCAGGGCGAAATTTCCCTGTGTGCCCCCAGGGGAGCACAAGGTACCTGAGGACTTCAGCATCCCCAGCTCCTGCCTGCTGCCCTCCACAAAGTGCAGGCAGAGGGCTTGGAAAATTGTGGGTCTATTTGGGGTGGGAAACCGGGGGTTGACACAAGCAAACAGCATTTACAACTCATTTGACAGCTTTGCATGGCTCACGTTGCTCAAACAATGTGTGTTCCTGGATGATTGACTCTGGGTGATCCTGCTCGAGCAGGCAGGACAGAATAGATGATCTTCAGAGGTCCCCTCCAACCCCTACCATGCTGGGATTCTGTGAATTATGGAAAAAAATTAGCCTAAAAATCTCTGATGCAGCAAATCCTGAGGTGAGTGGGATGCCCACAGACAGCTCTTGTAGAAGATTCACAGAGCTGGGGAGAAGAGACATCACTTTGCACCAACTCCCACCAGCCCAACAGGATTAACACATAGGGGCCATGCATGTCAGCTCCTTTCTGTGCCCCTTGCAGGGCAACATGGTCTCATGGTGAAGTGGAAGAAAGGGGAACCCTGCCTAGCCTTTTCCACCCCCTCATTTACCCTTAGAGACTGCTAGAAGCATCACCTGCCCACAGTGCCAGGCTCAGTTGAGAACCAAGAGCTGTGCTTTACAAGGCATGGCGGTGGTAAGCTGCTTCAGGGCATCCTCTTCCCACAGCATGTGCTCAGCTTGGCTCTCACTGCTGGTAGTGGCACAGCAAGCCTTAAGCATCCTAGGGGTGGATTCCCCAAAGGAAGAACTCATAAAATATGTCCAAGCCTGTCCTGATAGAAGTATTGCCTGCTGCAGGCAAGGACACACACAGACACTTCTCCTGAGGCGTTTGAGTCACTCCTTGCAGGTCCTGGAAAGACTGTGGGGCCTGACAAGAGACAAACAGCAGCTGAACAAAGTGGGTGACTTGAACAAGGGTCTTAAATGGGGAAAGAATGAAAACCTGAGATTGGGAAATTAAGATGTTCAAGACCTCTCCCCTCACCCCAAACCAACCAACAAAACAAAAAACCCAAACCAAAAGACCCAAGCAATTAATCTACACAACTATATTTCAAATCACTTCCTCCACCACATGGTATCAAAGATCACAGAATTTTTGCAGCTGAACCCTGAGCAGCAACAATTCCCTGGCTTCCTCTGCTGCCCCTGTCCAAGCCACTGGAGCAACACTGAAGGACCTGTGTGATACTGGTGTCCACTACATGCGTGTCTGAAAACACATCTCCTCCAACATGGAAAAAAAAACTAATTAAAGCCTTTTTATGCCAGGGCAAAATGAAAATATCTCTCCCACCTGAGCCCATTTTTTTTCCAGTTTTCAGCTCTTCAGGCTAGAAACTTACTGTAGCACCCTGGTGTCACATTAGGACAGGACTCCAAACCTGAGTGTTTTTAACAAGGCAGATGCAAAGCCATGCTAAAGAAGCATAATTTGTCAGTGTTATGCTTTGGAGCTCTTTGCAGAGCCCACATTGATTCCATGGAGGGCTGTCACAGGCAGTAACCCCAGCTCACCACATCTCAGCTCTGTCTCTGGAGCTGCCTGACCATACAGGGACAGGAGAGGTTTCTGAGCCACGGAGATCTGCTAGTCAGCACTGTCAGATGAAAGCAGCACAAACTGACTTTTAAAGCAGTAAAAGGAGATGCTACTCCTGGCTGAAAAATGAGCAGTGGACTTCTGCCTGGGCCAGCACAGCCAGGATGAAGACTGAGGAAGTGGTCTGCACGTATCAGCCAAGTATCAGCTTTGGGCATGGTCCAGCCACAGACTTCTGGATGGCACAGCCAGGAAAGCCTGGGGTCTGCACCAAGCACAGGACAAGATGTACAGCTGCTCCACACCATTGCTAAGCTATAAGAGTCCAAATACTGAGGATCCTGTTGCACCCAGGCCAGCTGAGGACACATCTTTACTGACACCAGCAAAGCAATGGGAGGAAGACTTTCTGCCCCAGAGAGCGGGAGGAAATCGCAAGCCTGTGGCCAGTTAATATCAGATGAACTTTGCCAGGACACAGGAACAAGATGGAGGAAAAAAAAGAAATTGTTTCACTCAAGCTTCCTGGAAACTACCCAGCAAGTCATCAAGGACTTGCAAAGAGGAAATATACTCATGGGACAGACAGCTCCTTAATGAGCTCTCCCACTCACCTCTCCTTCCTTTGGCTCCAAATCTCGCCCCCTGGGATTCAGCATCTATTGAGCAGACATGCTGAGTATTCATCCACTAAAAGCTAAACCCCAGAGTTTCAAACTGCTCTGGTCCAAATCAAGCAAAGAGGTAGGGAGGGGACAGCAGCAGAAAGATTTCTGCTTTTGTGGGGATCATGACACCAGGACAGAAATCAGGGTTTCTGTAGCCAGCCATGGAGTCTGGTACCACACTCAGAAGCACCAGGTAAGAACACATGTCAAAAATAGTTTAATTGACTCAATTTTGTTTCTTAAACCTCACAGATCTCAAGATTAAAGCAGCACACACAGAATGGCTACCCAAAGGAACAAAGGAGTATTGAATGTTATGTGTTTCTACAAACTCAGAGACAATAGATGCAAGCACCTTCTTGCAGCAAGACTCAGAGCTTTACATGCACAACCAAGGTCGTTAAGCTTTTTATTATTATTACTGTTAAAAGTGGTGGTGGTTTTAAATTGGTTTGGGAGTCATACTTAAGCTTTCCAGTACTCTTCATTACACAAGTGTTCCACACGGAAATGGGGCAATCCTAACAGAGCTTTGCATCCAGGGGTTAAAAATAGCTTTGCAATTTATCCTTGAAGACTCAGTGTACTTCCAATGCTCCATGGAAATGCCAGCTTGCTCCTCAGCAGGAAATCAAGCATGAGTTGTCGTGCAGGAAGGATTTGCAGCAGGAGGGAAAGATAAACTTCCCCACACCAGGAACTGCAGGCACATTTACCCTGGCCCTTGAAAAACCAGAGACTTTCAGAGGCTATCCAGAGCTCTCCATGCTCTAGAAAGTCTCCTCCTACACACCTGCCCCAGGGAATCACAGAGGGTGAGAAGGTATATTTGGAGGGGGGGAAAAAAAAAAAAAAAAAAAAAAAAAAAAGAAGAGGACACTGGATCAGAGAAATTCATGTCTTAGTAGACAGCAGTGTCTTTTGCCTTGGAAATTCATCCAAGCTGGAAAGAGCCAGAGGCTGCAAAAGGATTCTAGAAGATGTGGTTGCACAAGCCTGCCCTGCTCTTCCTCTTCTCCATGCTTTGACTAGGGTTGGGGTAAAGAGGAGGACTATTAATCTGTCCCACTATGGCTATTCTGAAGTCTTTAGCAGTCATAATCCTATTCCCTTGTAAGTCAAATATATTTAGTAAATTAAATTTAGTAAATTAAGTTCAACGTTCACCCGAGCCAGATAACAGAACTATAATAGGTCAGGGCTCAAATGCTATCATTGGTTTCTCCCAAAAGAATTTGCTTACTCTTCTACACATCTCCTGGTAGGTTTGACCCAATTTGTTCACTAAAGTCAATAAAAGGAAGATATTCCAGGGAAAGTACCAAAGCTTCTGAAGAGGTAAGCTGACAAAAAACCCTTTGGAAGGGTGGAAAACACACAGCTCCACTGGCACAGAGTGAAATACACTAAGGAGAGGTGGCAAGAAGATGGGACCAATCTCTTTTTACTGGTGCCCTGTGATACAACGAGGGGCAACAGACACAAACTAAAACACAGAAAGTTCCACCTCAACACCGTCCTTTGAGGGTGCCAGATAGTGGTTGTGGAGTTTCCTGTGGAGACTTTCAAAACCTATCTGGACATGTCCCTGTGCAACCTGCCCTAGGTGATCCTGTTTGGCAGAGGGGTTGGACTCAATCACCAGAGGTCCTTTCCAACCCCCATCATGCTGTGATTCTGTGTGATATCCAAATTCACACAGAAGATACATCACTGAGCATCTCTTCTGCAGATCCATGAATTGCACTGGATGGCTCTTGGTGTAACTGGAAGGAGTAATGGGCTAGGACCATGTCTGTAGCTGAAGTACACATATATCTTATCATCTGTGATGATAACATGCAGGCAGCTTATGACGATCCAGGAAAGTCCTTCTGTTTCTAGCAAGAAGTAGTCACATGGCTCCCACCTACATCTTTCCAGCTTTGGAGTTCATAACCAAAAGGCCAAGACTCAAGTTGCACATGCAGTCAGATGTTCTGCAAAGCTGGCAACACAGAGAGAGGATGAAAGAGAGGCTGGGTAGCAGCCAACATTATCCCAAGCTGCATCAGTGCAGAGGAATCAATCATGTATCACCGCAGATTCCCCGAGGCACAAGAACTCCCTGCAGAAACCCAAAATTGCCTCTTGACGTATTGTTTTCCCCAAATGCTGAACAGAGCTGGAATTCACATCTTTTCCCAGAACCTACATTCTTTGTAACATCCCAGCATTGCCAAAACAAAGCTAGGAACAGTCTCCTGAGACAGCACCGAGATCCCCATCGGAGAAGGAAAGGAGCCCGAAGTTTAACTTGTCCCCTAAGAGCAACAGCTACAAGCAGCTGGGATTCCCGTTGGACATACTCACATTGAAAGCACATTTTTTGATGGAGATGGCCTTGATTCACACCCAAGTTCCCACCATCACACAGGTTACTAATGGTGTTTTCCAAGACCAGCTGGGCCCCTAACTCAGCTGCCAGCATCAGCCTGCCTAGAGAGAGGACAAACTCAGACAAAAACAGTTTTACCAGCAAGTCTTTCAATGGCTTTTCACCATCTCAGTATGTTATCAGAGTTCAAGGCCAATGGTCATCTCCTCAGTCCTTTTAATAACTTGTTCCCTTGTTTCAGAGAGAAAATTTGGTAGTTAATTTATGATGGCATCCTATGGAAGATTCAGTATGGAGTTTCTGCCTCCTAGGAGTTACAGATAAGCAGTCAGCAATTCGCTCTCCACATTTTATTTGCCCTGCACCATTAACTGATAACTCTGCCTGGTTTAGGCTCTGGAGAACAGCAGCTGAGGGAACTGGGATTGTGTGGTCTGGAGAAGAGGAGAGGGGGATGGGAGACCTCACTGCTCTCTACAACTCCCTCAAGGGAGGCTGGAGCCACATGGCTCCAACCTCCTTCCAGGGAGTTGTAGACACACAGCAGTCTTATCTACCCCTAAAACTTCAGGAGTATCTCCCATGTACTTCTCTCTGTTGGCAGGCAAATCTCTGTCAGTTGGAAGAAAGCATTTAAAGCTTGGATTTTAGCCTTCTGCACAGCATTCCAACCAGGAATGAAGTCCTGCGAGTAGAATCTCAGGGCACATTATCCCTTTGCCAGCCAAATACATTTCTTTGAAGTGCTTTTGATTTTTACAGAGCTCTGCTTTTCAAAACTAAGTGCTGGTATAGTTTGGGGGCTTTTGGGCTATAGGATTTTCTTGTGGGTTGGGTTTGTTTGTTCTTTTTTATTTGCTGTCCTTGCTGGTCCAGTAAATACAGGTTCAGTTGCTGGTGCAAACTCCCCCAGTTTTGCAGCTGGTCCTGTGCACCACCCAGGACTGCTTTCCGGAGGCTGTCCTGTCCAGCTGCTCCATGAAAACAGCCATTCACACACATCCAAACACAGCACTTACCCAGCACAAGACTGAAGCCTCTCATCAGGTCAAGGTGCTTGTTCTCAGCTGATATTTGACTACCTCATTGCCTGTGTATCACCTTTCTCACATGTCTAGTGTATCAATACCCTTGTTCAAAGCCAGCTTGATGTCTCCCCATCTCCAGGCTTACTCCCAAAACATTTCTACAAAAACAAGCTTAGTCAGTTCACTACTCTATTCCTTCAAGCCCTCTTTCAACCAAATACTATTATTTAGTCTGCTCTTCATCATTTCCAGGGGAGGCGTTGCCAACATCTGTCCCGTTTGCATCACGGATAGCTCGTTTATTTTTCCTCCTCAAGCATGAATCATCTGCAGCATAGCTATTTCCCTATCTGTGGGGTATGCTTAGCTCAAAAACAAAGTCTGGAGGACAGTTCCATTTAAAGTATCACCAGCTCAGCTCCACTTCAGTTAATGGAAAGGTCATTGCTGGAGGAGAGCCTGCTTTTCTGAAGGCAGTGGGGCTTGAGCATCCAAGAAGTGCTCAAAGCACCATCAGGCTGAGGCTGCTGAGACAAAGATGTGGGATACAGAGTGTCCTGTCAGGTGGCTGAGCAGCCCAAGCAGGACCTCTAGGACCAGGTAACCTTGAAGACAGCTTTTACATAGAACAGAATTGTTTTGGTTGGAAAAACATCTCTAAGGTCATGAAGTCCAGCAGTCAACCCAACACCACCATGGCCATTATACCGTGTCCCTAAGTGCCATGTCTACATATTTCTTGAACACCTTTAGGGATGGTGACTCCACCACCTCCTTGTGCAGCCTGTTCCAGTGTCTGGCCACTCTTTCCATAAATAAATTAGAAAAAAAATTATAGTTACAGCACTCAATTTGCATTCTGCACAGGTTATTGCATCTCAAGCACACCCACAAAAGATTTCTATTTGCTTCCAGCCAAGCTTCACAGTAAAAATCCACTCAGGACCCAGGGATTCAGCTTCCAGCTTTCTTTGAGTCCATTCCAGAGACTGAGGCATTACACAGTATAGCCACCTCCATCCCTAACTCCAACCCTTTTAGAATGATCAGGTTCTATTGAGTGAGCAAGCCCAGGACCTGCACAGAACTTGGTTTTAAAAAATTAAAATACTGAAAATGCTTCTACTGAAGGTGTTGGAAAGCTTCAAAGAGATGATCCCTGAGCAGCTGGATTTTGTTGCAAGCTCTCCAATGGAAGCTGCACAACTCCATGGTTCTACTGCTCTCAGGCTGCTGGATCAGAAAGAGCCTCTGACTTATGTGCCAAGAGGCTACAAAATACAAAGGGCTTTCCCCCCAGTCTGAAGAGGGTATGTGAGAAGTAAGGGGAGCCCTTCTTGTGTGTGTGAGCAAGGACTCCAGCAGAAGCTCAAGGACAGGATGGGTTACAGGTCACATCGGAGAATCACAAAATGGTAGGGGATGGAAGGGACCTCTGGAGATCATCTAGTCCAACCCCCCTGCTAACATAGGGTCACAAACATCTTGGGAACATGTCCAGGTGAGTTTTGAGTCTCCAGAGGAGACTCCACAACCCCTCTGGGCAGCCTGTTCCGCGGCTGCAGCACCCTCAAGTCAAAAAGCTTTTCTGTAACATGGTTACAGGCAGCAGACTTCTACCAGGCAAGATGCTAGGTAGACACTGTATATATTCCCACCCCAGCTGTGGCGTGGCTCAGAATGTAGATGTGCACGTGTCAGGACATGGGGCTGTGCCAGCTTAGCTGTTCTCTACAGGGTGACATGAGCTGCACCACAGAGGTCCTGCTCTTACAAACCACCCCTTCAGCAAGATGAATCTTGCCTCACAGACAAGCCCATGTTCTTGGACTGGGGGACTGCTTGCAGTCAGTGCCAGGGTTTCTGGTTGCTCACTAAGTGTTTTGGCTCAGAAAGAGTTCTTGGATCCTGGAAGGTTACTCCTGGAAATAACCCAGCTCATCAGGTCAAGCCCAGGGGGATGGTAGCACAACAAGAGACAAAAGAAGGGACTGATTTAAAACTTCCAAACCAAAAAAAGTTAAACTAAAATGAAGTGCATCTCACGTGAGCAAGAGATAACAAGGTAGAAGCTGAGACTACAGGTGAGACTGAGCTGAAGAAGAGGCTGGGAGGGAAGAAGGAAGAGGAAATGGGGTTATTTGATTCATCCAGCCTCTCCCACCCTAGGAATGCACAGAAGCTGACAGCACAATCAGAAATACACTTGGGGTAGTTATTTTGCATATTTCTTGGGTTTTTTAGTGGGAAGCAAATGTTTTGATGTGAAGCTTTTGTAAAGTAGACGTTGTCTGGCTGCTTCAGCTGCTGAGCAGCCCTCAGAACAGGACCTGCTCTCTGGAACATCAGACTTTACATGAGAGCTGGCCCTAGAGTTGGTGAGCCACAGCTATTTATGTGACTGGGCAGAGTTTCTGCACCATGAAAGGAAGGACTAACACTGCCTTTGTCAGCCACGGCAGGGCATGACAGCAGATGGCTCAAATGTGAGAGTGACGTGAAAAGGACTCTCACATTCCATGCGGACTCCACAAGGGCTACACAATGAACTCCAGGTTCAGCTGGCACAGCTCTGGTGGGGTTTTACAGGAGAGCAATATAAGCCAGCAAGTGAGGATACAGAACAAGCTTTCCCAAGTTCTCAGCCTAGTATCTCAGCCTAAACCAGGCCAATAACTAAACCCTAAACCCACTGAGTCTTACAGCTGAACCTTGCTCTCTGCTCCTGAGCTACTGCAGGGTAATACCAGCTTCTCCTTTTCAGCAAACAGGCAATACTTACCATGCATGAGATGATGCTCCAAGGTAAGATACAGATAGAGGTCAGGATGGGCAAGCTTCACGCCTCACAGGAATGAGATGAGCCATCAGAAATAAAGCAAGTTCCCTCCAAGCCTAAAATACTCCCTTCCCCTAATGCCGTTTCAGTCTGGTATCTGCGAGGTAGCACTCAAGAGGAGGTAGGTTCTCCACATCCACACCAGGGAGGACACAGCAATTGGCCAAGAGCATGTGAATGGCTGCAGGAATGTCTTTACCTGGTTTTGTAAGAACCTGGATGTGCAAGGGCCTAAAAGCCTCACTCCCCCAGCAGCAGCACTGCAGACTTCAGCAGCCAGACTGGCGCATCAGGCACTCTGTAGCAACCTGTCTGGATGGAACCTCACCCACACCAGCCCTCAGCAGGCTGATAGCCTCAGAAGGCAGCCTGCTCTTATTATTTTAAATCAGAGTTCTTTTAAAATCAGTTCACCAATACTGGTGAGGAATTGACCTGCTGGAAGGCAGCTTTGTGGAGAAGAATCTAGGAATCCTTGGTGGACAAGCTCATCATGAGACAGCAACGTGCCCTTGTAGTCAAGAAGGCCAGTGAGATCCTGGGGTCACACTCAGAAGAGCATGACCAGCAGGTCAAGGGAGGTTCTCCTTCCCCTATACTCTGCCCTGGTGAGGCCATGCCTGGAGTACTGAATCCACTTCTGGACTCTACAGTTCAAGGACAGGGGCTACTGGAGAAAGCAGAGGGCCACAAAGATGCTGAGGGGACCGAATCATCTGTGAGGAGGAAAGGCTGGGAGACCTGGGGCTGTTTCCCCTGGAGAAGAGCAGCCTGAGGGGGGGATCTGATCAATGCTGACCAATAGCTAAAGGGTGGAGGTCCAGAGGACAAGGCTGGGCCCTTTTTAGTGGTGCCAAATGAGAGGATAAGGGGGAATGAGCACAAATTGGAACCAAGGAGGTTTCACTTAAAACATATGGAAAAAAAATCTTCCTGAGGGTGGCAGAGCACTGGAGCAGGCCACCCAAAGACATGGTGAAGTTTCCTCCCCTGGACACTTTCAAAACCCTCCTGGGCAACCTGCTGTGATCCTGCTGTGGCAGTGGATTGGATTAGATGATCTTCCGATGTCCCTTCTAACCCCAACCATTCAGTGATTTCTTGCAAAGGTTTCTCACTCAAATGCCTGGTGCTGGATTCAAAGGCTGTGGCTGGACTCTCCTTGCAATCTGCAGTAACAATCTGCCAACTCCATGAGGAGTTCACCTGACAAACAGATTTCTTAAGCCTTGCATATGCACAACCCTTGGGTAGCAGATATTTGCACTACAAGTCACATGCTATGTTGAAAAAAATACACCAAGGGCACTTCCCAGAGCACTCCAGTGAGGTTTGCATCAACACCTACCCCACACACTCACTTTTGCTCATGCCAAGGGCAGTTTCTTCCTCTAACACCAGCAGTCACATCTGTGTGTGGCATGTGGTTGTCACTTTTGAAGGCAAGCATTTTGGAGTTGGCACTGTGAGACTTTGGGACTGAACTGCAGAAGAATTTGCACGTGGGATGAAGTATGTGGATTAACCTGAGAGGAACATACTTGTGCAATGTGTGGCTGGTGCACTCATACCACTCTTCTTTTTCCTTAATTAATCCTCCTCTTCCTCAAAATGATTCATATCCATCAGCTACCACAAAATTGCTCAGAACTCCACACTCCTACACAAATTGCAGCCTCTGCAACATTCCCACTTTCTTCTGAAAAGCACCATCTAACTCAAACCCTTGCCATGTCCACAGAGCTAAGGTGTATCACATGCAGCAATGAAGAGACATAGGTTTGTAGAATGGTTTAAGTTAGAAGGCACTTTGAAGATCATCTAGTTTCAAGCATCCTGCCATGGGCAGGGACACCTTCCGCTAGACCAGGTTGCTCAAGGCCTCATCGTGCCAACATGAAAGCTATTTGCAAAATCAGGTTCAATGAATTCCTGTAAGGCATCTGCTGGAGGTGGATCTGTTATCAGCACAATCTTACCTTAGCTTTAACCCCTGTTGGTGAAGCACATTTAAATGAAAGTAGTATTTCCAAAATCAAGAATGGTATCTATTAAGGCCACACTAAGCCACCTCAGTCTCCACAGCTGTGCATGCTCAATATCAAAGGTGACACAGATCGCCCGCCATAGCTGATTGAGTGGAGCAGCTTCAAGTGCAGTATAATTCCAACCCACCTCAGGATCTGCCCTAGTTTCCCCTGGGACAGCATTCATCCTCTTCCTCACTGGCACTACGTTGCTTCTTGGTTGTGTTCTGGATTCAGTGAGAATCATGTCGATAGCACATTGATGCTCTACGTGTTGCTAGAGCAGGATCACCCTAAGTCAGTCACACAGGAACATGTCCTGGTGGGTTTGGAATGCCTCCAGAAAAGGAGACTCCACAACCTCTCTGGGCAGCCTGCTCCAGTCCTCTGCCACCCTCAAAGTGAATTTTTTTCTTTATGTTTATGTGTAACCTCCTGTGTTCGAGTTCATGCTCACTGCCCCTTGGTCTGTTACCAGGCACCACAGAGAAGAGTCTGGCTTCATCCTCCTGAGACTTGCCCTTTAACTACTGATTAGCATGAACGAAATCCACCCTTAGGCTGTTCTTTTCCAGGCTAAACAGTCCCAGCTCTCTCACTTTCCTGATAAGGCAGCAGATGTTCCAGTCTCCTCAGCATCTTAGTGCCTCCCCACTGGACTCTGTCCAGTAGTTCCTTGTTCTTGAAGTGGGGAGCCCAGAACTGGACCCAATACTTTAGGTGTGGCCTCACCAGGGCAGAGTAGAGGGGGAGAACCTCCCCAGACCTGCTGACCACACTCTTCTTCCTACATCCAAGGATGCCACTGGCCTTGGCAGCAAGAACACATTCTTGGCTTATGGTCAGCCTGTTGTCCACTAGCTCTCACATTTCCAGTGCCCCCAGAGCTACTCTCCAGCAGGTCAGCCCCCAACCTGTAGCGACCCATGGGGTTGTTCCTCCCCACGTGCAGGACTCTACATTCACCCTCGTTGAATTTCATCAGGTTTCTCCCCACCCAACTCCCCAGCCTGTCCAGGTCATGCTGGATGGCAGCACAGCCTGACGGGGTGTCAGCCACTGCTGCCATACCATGGAATATTCCATGCCCTATGCCATGTGTTCAGTACATAAACCTGGGGGAAAGCTGGCCAGAGACCACTGCTAAGGAACTGGCTGGGCATCACTTGCATTGTGCATCAGCAGGTTTTGTGTATTTTAGTTCTTTTATCTTTTCATATTTCACATTGTGCTAAAGCACAACCTGTGTCACGGTGCCATCACGGAAAGGATACAACCTACAGGACACTTGGAGAACTTGAAGTTATCCTACAAATAACTCTGCTATATACAGAATACAAAACCCATTGAGTCACCACACATTTTTCTGATATACCTTGTTTGGTCCTCTTAAGTAGCATTCAACTTAAAATAGCTTGGAGTGGAATGCATATTTGGGTTAAAGAAGGCAGCAGAACAGTGTGTTATGTCTCAGGGGCTAGCTCTGCAGGGAGGAAGGCCAGCAATCTACCCTGTCTTCACAGAATCACTTTGGTTGGAAAAGACCTTTCAGATTGAGTCCAATCATCATTTAACTCTACCAAGCCTATCACCAAACCAGGTCCCTCAGCACCACTTCTCTGCCTCTTTGAAACACCTCCAGGGATGGGGATTGCACCACCTCCCTGGGCAGCCTGTTCCAGTGCTTGAGAACTCTTTCACTGAAGTTTCATGCCTACTTTAGCCCAACAATCACCAACCTTCATGTTCAATACGCAGGGCAATGCGATGGATGAAGCTTTCACATTAGATGTAATAGAAAAACATTCTTTACTCTGCCAAGTGTCTTTACAAATATATATTTATATATTTAAGCCCATTTCAGGCCATAAAAGCCCATAAAAAACAACCAGTACCTTTTGAACAAGAGAAACTGAGATCCAAAAATCTGAGGTGAAAAGACGCCCACACAAGGGCTGCTTTGGCGCTTCTCTGAAGGCCTCTATTTAGCACATAAAAACCATTTTCAAAATCACATCACCTTTTCCTCCGAAAGGAGAGGCACTACTTTTACCCCACCTTTACCACTCTGTATGAGGTAAACTGGAACCAGTTCTACATAATCACTTACTGCTTTAAAAGGGAGATATTGTATCCTGACGACCAGCTTTTCCAAACAAAACAAAAAACCACCCCACATTTGTGAATGGGTTAAAAAAAAAACAAAGTAAGATGCCGCTTGTGGATCCAACCACAATGTGCTGTTGTCTCAAAATAGAAGTTGATACTAAAAAGCTATTCCAGATACATACAAGTACAAACACTAGAGCTGGTCAGAAAAACCAATTCTCAACATTTTTTAAAAAGCAGGGGAATTTTTCTGTAGTGTGGCTTTTGCGCTTCTTTCCCCCATCCTCACTTTCCTACCAGTTCCGTATACCCTTCAAATTAAAACAAAGTTGTTTGTTGTAAGAGTGCAAAGTCCATCCCAATCTCTTCAGTTCACTATCACTACACTTTAAAAATCCTGATGGCAAATAAAAAAGGTCTCAATTTAACTTAGCAAAAGTGATATCTAGAAATATTTTGACATCAAGAGGTCTTACAAGAAAACCTCAGACTACTAAGGCATTCTAAGGCACAGTGTTTTGGAAGAAGTGCTTTCTCCCTTTAGTGTTGCTTTATACACATCATGTGTGTGAGTCCAAATGATGCATGGAGCTGCAGATCTATGCCATGCCTTCTCCCAAGCAGTGAATTGAATCTTCAGCTGTTTCAGACGTAGGCTCCCAATGCTGCATGAAATTCAGTTAGACATTGCACCAGCTGCTGAAACTTAGGTCTTTCTTCAGGATCTAGGGCCCAACAGCAGGCCATCACAGCAAACCTGTAAGACAAAGAAAGACACAAGAACATAAGCTAGGTGACCACAGTCACAGCCTGGAAGTGAAAACCAGCATTTGCCATTAGGAAAACTGGGTCTGGAGAGAGGAGCCCTGTACCTTCTCAGAGAGCCCTCTGACAGCACCTTCAGGAACCATCAATAAGAGTATCGTGACTGGAAGTGTGACTGTTTTGATCTAGGATAACCAGCCAGAGGCAATCCAGCAGGAGGCAACACACAGCTCACTGGAAATTGCTCAGCTATTGTAAAGGCATAGTTCAAAGTGCTTCTGTGAAAGGGAATGGGCTTTGGAAGATGCAAGGTAGTGCCCATGCTCTTGTGTTCTCCTGTGCCACTAAGGATGATGAATAAACACCTCAAGCACTGCCTTTGAACTCCATCATGCACAGCACTTCTCCATAGTCTTGCTCTAAGGGAACAGAGTCTGTGCATCTACAAATCTAGTGGCTTACGTACAGTGCAGTCCCACAAACGTTAAACTGAACCCCCTTGGCCTCTTTGCCTCCCTTCTCCCATCCTCCTGACCAATCCTCATTTCTCCCAGGTGTCAGAATAAAGAAAAGAACTGGGTCAGGATTTTGCTCCACAAGCAAAAATTAATTTTAGCCAGAGTTTCCTGACACAGGTTTCTAGAGCCGCACAAATACTTACATGATGCCTTGTCTGAAAGGCAGAACAAGCAGGCAGGGGAGGGCAAACCTGGCTCTCTCATTGCTAAAACTGGTGTCACATGCTGGTTACAAAAGATCCTATCCCCAAAACCATGCACTCACAGTTCATCAGGGCAGTTGATTGGCTGAGCTATTCGATAGCCATCCTTTAAGTAAGCAGCCATCTCAAAGGGGTCGATATCAACATACGGAGTCTGTCCTAAAGTCATCAGCTCCCACAGTGTTACTCCAAAGGCCCACTAAAAAGGAAGAGCATTGAGCATTAACAGAACATGCTGCATCTTGAGAGGTCCTCCAGAGACTCCACAAAATCACTCATAAATCAAACTTCACAGAGAAAGAAAGATTTACATGAATGTTATATATAACANTCAGCCTGTCCTCATAGCAGTGCTGCTCCACCCCTCTGAGCATCTTCGTGGCCTCCTCTGGACCCGCTCCAACAGTTCCATGTCCTTCTTGCACTGGGGGCTCCAGAACTGTACACAGTACTCCAGATGGGGAATTCCTAAAAGACAATGCTTTGTCTTGAATAGGAGCCATTAAGAATCACAGAACACTTAAGGTGCTGAGGGGACTGGAACATATCCCCCTTGAGGAAAGGCTGAGAGCTGGGGCTGTTTAGCCTGGAGAAGCGCAGCCTGAGAGGGTACCTCATTCATGATGATCAGTATCTGAAGGGTGAGTGTCAGAAGGATGGAGACAGACTCTTTTCAGTGGTGCCCAGTGATGGGACAAAGGGCAATGGACACAAACTGGAACACAGGAGGATCCATGTAAATGTAAGGAAAAAAAAATAATCTCACTCTGAGGGTGGCAGAACACTAGAGCAGGCTGCCCAGAGAGGTTGTAGAGTCTTCTTCTCTAGAGGCATTCCAAACACACCTGGACATGTTCCTTTGTGCCTGACTCTGGGTGATCCTGCTTTAGCAGGGAGTTTAGACTAGAGGATCTTCAGAGGTCCCTTCCAAACCCTACCATTTTGTGGTTCTGCCAAGAGGTGTTAAATTAAACTAAAATCAAAATGTTTGTGCACTAAGATTTAAGTGCTAAAAAAAGTATTTACTACAGTTTTCCAGGACCATATTTCAAAACACTTAACAGAGCTAAGGAATACTAAACACTAGACCAGTGTTCTGAAGGGAGGGGATTCTGCCCCTTTACTCTGCTCTCGTC
Source organism: Ramphastos sulfuratus (assembly GCA_013399055.1). Taxonomy (NCBI): domain Eukaryota; kingdom Metazoa; phylum Chordata; class Aves; order Piciformes; family Ramphastidae; genus Ramphastos; species Ramphastos sulfuratus. The sequence continues at coordinate 22,473 of WBNM01015571.1, read as the reverse complement.
AGACCCCATCTGGCGTACTGTGTGCAGTTCTGGAGCCCCCAGCACAGGAAGAGCATGGAACTGTTGGAGCGGGTCCAGAGGAGGGCCACAAAGATGCTCAGAGGACTGGAGCAGCTCTCCTATGAGGACAGACTGAGAGAGTTGGGGCTCTGCAGCCTGGAAAAGAGAAGGCTTCAAGGAGACCTTATAGTAGCCTTCCAGTATCTGAAGGGGGCCTACAGGAAGGCTGGGGAGGGACTATTTATAAGATCTTGCAATGACAGGACAAGGGGCAATGGGTTTAAACTGGCAGAGGGAAGATTGAAACTGGATGTTAAGAGGAAGTTCTTTCCAGTGAGGTTGGTGAGGCACTGGCACAGGTTGCCCAGGGAGGTTGTGGCTGCTCCCTCTCTGGAGGTGTTCAAGGCCAGGTTGGACGAGGCCTTGAGTAACCTGTGCTAGTGGACGGTGTCCCTGCCTATGGCAGGGGGTTGGAACTAGATGATCCTTGAGGTCTCCTTCCAACCTTACCATTCTATGATTCTATGATTCAAAATATTACACCAAATTCCTGAAAAAAGGGGTTACAAAATTCAAAGGTTCAGAAGTGAATTAAACCACCAGTTTAAAAAGCAAAGTCTGTGGTATATTTTGAATATAAGCTCAGAACCAGGACTCACAAGCAAAATGAAGATTTCATCTAAGTAAACCTAACAGCTGGATCAGCATTCAACACATTCAGCTCTCAATACCTGCCACAAGGAGCTTAAGGTGATGAAAAAAAAATTAATCAGCTCAATGTACAAGCACAATACAAGCAAAATGATTTACTAGCTGGTACCAAGAGATAAAGCAAAGATACTGCTGATACTGCACACTGGTGATTCACTGCCGAAGTCACAAGCACTGCAAACAATATGATCTATTACAAAGGGAAGAATTCTGTAAGCAAATATTCTTGGGTTTAATCAAAAGAAGCCTTAAGGAAGGGACTTTTGAGGGTCCCTTCCAAACCGATGCATTCTATGATGCTGTCAGTAAACACTGAATGGAAACTCAGAGCTGGAGAGTGGCAGGGGCAGAGATGCAGCCCAGATCTGAACAGCCATCTATTAACAGTGTGGGAAAGGCAGAGGAGGGGAAGACATCCTTCTATTTACACTTCAGAAAAATGGCAAGGGACAAGCGATGGTGCACCCAGAACATGAGAATGAAAAGCAGTTCAAGAGTAGCTACTTTGAGAACACAGCTATGTCTAATTCCACAAGTAGCTGCCTAAAAATGGCATAAAGAGATGCAGAGATTCATGTCCAGCAGAGGGGAAAAAAAGTACAATTAAAATTCAACAGGAACAGCACTTTGTTTTGCAACACTTTGGCTGGCTGATAGGAGTGTTGGCAGAAAAGGAACACATTAGGAATGTTTCAGTCCAGGAAAGGTAATTTAAAGAGATGCACCCCAAAAGCAAGCCTAGAACACACACTAGCTGCACCTTAAACAGATCCCACCGGAGTTGTTCGTAATGGATTTCATCACTAGTTATCAACTGCATGTCAAATATAATCAGATTCAAGCAGACAAAAAAAAGACATGACACTCTATTGGTGAAAAGCATCCAGATAAATGAAAAGATTCTATTTAGGATAGATTGTATTTTCTACACCCAGAAAAAAATGTCCATTTTGTACACTGCAAAAATCAGCTAGCTACATATGCAAAGTTAAAAACTATGAGCTGTCATTTATCCCTGTATAAAGCAAATGAGTTCTGTGTTAAAACAGTGTGGAGTAGCTACTGAATGTCACCAGAGTTTTCTGGAACAGTTATAACACTGAGGTGTCTTCATCCTAACTAAACTCTACATTTCACTCGTGCTAGTGGTACATAAGCTTTCCTTTCCAAGCCCAGCCCTTCACACACATTGAATGCATTTGTGTTCCAGATTTTGAATAGACCAAAAGAAACCAACGTTTAAGTGATCCCTCTACCATGTGCCCTGGTGAGACAACATCTGGAATAGCGTGTTCAGTTTTGGACTCCCAAATTCAAGAGATAATGATCTGTGCTGACAACCAGACAAAAGGCTAAAAGGCACCCTCATTTGAAGGGGTGGGATCCAGGGAACTACAGGCCAGGTTGTCTAACATCGGCTCCTGGTAATGCTGGGGAGCACATGATTCTGGAAGTTATTTCCATGCATACGAAGCATAATGGTTTCTGGGGACAGCCAGCTTGGATTTATTGAGGTCAAACTGTGCCTGAGTAACCTGACTAGCTCTTTGCTGAGAAGACAGTGTTAGTGGACAGAGGGTGAGCAATGGATGTTCACCTTGATTTCAGCAAGGCCTTTGGCATTATCTTGCACAGTATCCTAACTTTTCATCCTATCCTGCTTTTCAGTCTTTTACTTTCCCTGAAACTGCATTTTTTAGAACAGGTGAATGAATGCATTTTTTTTGCACAGAAAATAATGACAAGCAGCTGGTGCCTTTCAGGGAGCAGATGGTCTTTGCATCATCATAAAATAGATTCTAGCAAAGAAGTTTTAATAATGAGTTTAATGTTTCCCTGAAATTTCATTGTTTTCTTTCCTTAAGTCAGTTTGCTTACCAGAACAAACACTAGGAGATAAGGTGAGATCCTTCTGGATTTTCCCTGACATGGAAGGTTCTGGTGAGACTCCATCTTGAGTACTGCATTCAGTTTTGGACTCCCCAGTTCAAGAGGGATAGGGATTGGAGGGCTACGAGGATGATTAGGGAACTGGAACACTGCCTAACATGCCTTTATCACATTAGCTCACTAATGCTGACATTAAGGTGGCTGGACTGCTGGACTCAAGTTGCTGTTACTAGCAGTAGTAGCTGCTGGTTACTAGTGGCACTGCTCAGAACTCAATACTGTCTCAAGTAGCATGCTCTTGGAAATGTCAGCAGAAACAAAATAAGCCAGCTGCATTTTGTGCTGCGTTAGCAAAAGTGTAGCCAGTAGGTCAAGGGAAGCAATTTCTCCCCTCTGTCTGTGAGACTATAAGTGACACATTCAGTTGTGTATGCTGGGTTATGTTATTCATACAGCAGTTAAGTGCCAATGCAGACTGCTGACAGAACTGAACTGCCTTTTCTGTTACCGAAGACAACAGCGCACAGTAGATGGTTTTGCTGTGCGAGGTCTGCCTCACCTTCAAGCTATCTGCCACGAGCAGAAAGTGCAGGAAGAAGCTGTATAAATGCTGTTCTGAACAAATCACTGTCACTTACTCAGTGCCATGATTCTCCAATAGCCGAAAAAGGGGGGAAAGTAAACAATGTGCATTTACAAAATGTAAGAAATTAAAACAAAAACCACACAGCCCAAAAAAATCCCCTAACAAACAAACAAAAAACCCCAACAAAACCATCTTACCACATCACTGGCACTGGAGAATTCATTGTTAACCAGGCTTTCCAGAGCCATCCACCTGACTGGTCTGTTCTCATTATCCCCCAGGCAGTGGTAGTCCATAGGAAATAGGTCTCGAGATAGCGCATTGTCTGTAATCTTAACCTGAAGTGCATCATCAATGCTGATTTAAAAAGAACAGAATAAACTTGGCATTAGCACTTTTACAGAAAACAGTCATGCTCAACCTTATGTTTCAGCATTGGGGTTTAATTGAGCAGCACTAATTGCAGTATCAACATTTCAATCTGCTACATCAAGACAGGCTCGTTCTGTGATTATCAAATATTATCAAAGAACCTATTTATTCTGCATTAACAGATAAGCACTGGAAAAGATCAGCAGTCTTAAGATTAAATAAAACTAAACATTAACATGTGCAAAAAACACCCCAAAACAGTTAAAGCAAACAAAAAACTCCCTTAAATACACCCTTGCAGATCCCCTATCAGAGCAATCAAATAAATTTTAGCTATGGTACCTCTGTAGCTATAAGCAGCCAAAGATTTAAGCAAAGCAAGATGTAGCAGTATCTTGTTAAAGCAACCAGTATTAACTGTGGCCTAAAAGCCTTGTCTCAAATCAAGCAATCTGGTAAGATATTATTTATTCCCCTCAACAAGAGGTAGTCATCCTGACTGTTGGTAGAAATAAGATACTGGCTAAGGGAAACTTCTCAACAAAAAGATGACTCAAAAAAAGCACACAGAGCCTATAGGTTTCTCTCCTCCTCAGGGATTTAATGCATATCCTTTTTAACTTTGAGTTCAACATTCTTATCAACAGCTGAAAAACAGGGGTATGATATGATTTAATATGATAAAACACAGAAATAACATTGGGTTAGGGGTATTGTGCTGTCTTGTCATCTGGTGAACGTTAAAAATATTAAATAGAAATGCTCAATTTGTGTCTTCCATTTCACTATCCCAATTGCCTTCTTATTTCTCTCTTTTTTGTGCACTTTCAGGTCTGTTTATTGCCCTCGAAGTTTAGAGACTAGGGAAAATCCCTGTCTACTCACTCTCAAGAGTTCAAAGGAATTCCTAGAAGACCTGTCTACAAACAAATTCAACACAAAGGGTAATTTCCTAGTGAGAGCTCTGACTGGTATAACTAATTGGGCTCAACTATGCTATGGGCCCATGAGACCAGAAGTCTTTCCTCCTATAACAATCCTGCCTCAGACCACTGCAATCCTGGCTCACTTCCTTCCAAAAATTAGGTCTGATAAACTTCCTATCAACTCCTCCCAGCCTTTCACCACACAGGAATAAACCTGAGGAGAAAAGGGATGGCAAATGTCCTTCAAGGGATCCTGGCTTCTGGTATACTTTCTCTTTAAAAATCAACGCTAGCCCAGGATTTCTGGTACTGCAGCACAGACTGGCAGATGTTCAGCTCCTGCCTGTATTTCCCACAGAGGAGGAGCAACAGGTGCACTCTGGGTTGACTTTTACTGCCAGCCCTCTAGATCACACATACAGCAACTGAAGTGAAGTCAGACTTTGCTTCAGGAGGGCAAGGAGTCAAGCAGTCTGGACTGCCAATCCTTTGTACAGCAAGGACTCTAGGCTATTAATTCACTGCACAGAATGAGAGGTTGTCACGATGTAATTTATCTGGAGCACCGCTTATGATCTTTGTCTCCTGTGGTACTGCTTCTATACTTCTATACTTTTGGCAAGAAGAATTAGGAAAAGAGTATCTTGGAAACTCTCAAACAGAGCATCTTAAGTAGCACAAGAGTCAGGAAAGATTCTGATGGACTAGCTTGGTGGCAACAGTTCAAAAGCACAAGAGATGGCTTCAGGGTGGATCTCACTGCTCCCTGTCTGAGATTTTGCTACATGTGTGCTTAAGTGTATTAAGAGCTTAAGTATGCATCAGTGCTTAAGTGTCTCTCAGCACCCCAGGTGCCCTCTCAAAGGCTTTGTTGGCCTTGGTTGGGATGGCTGAAAAACTAGGCCACCAACTGCACCTGACAGAACCAAGTGATTTTGTGGACAGAATCGAAAGAGACAAAGGTTATCCAAACTTCAGGAGGAGGATCTATCCAGGCGTGGGGATCATGGCTCATATTTTACTATCAATTGCTGAGATGGACATGTAGAGCTCTCTAACAAACAGCAGTAGCATGGCAAAACCAGAAGTGTCTCTCCAATTCAGAAACTTGAATTTATGTCTTGAATCCTGAAAAGTAACAGTCACTTGAGACTTGATGTTGTTTGCAGATGCCATAAAGTGAAGCTCACAGACAGAACTACCCCTTTTGATACTTTCAGGCATTTACTTAAGTTTAGGCAGAACGGTGTAATTTATTTTTCCTTTTTAGGTACTAAAGCAGATGGCAAATGAGCACAGATGCTGGTCTCCAGGTGATCTGGTTTACAGAAAGCCAAACACCTCAATATCTACATTTCAAGGACGCATTCCAAATAGAAAATGGTCTCAAATCCTACTATGGCATTCATACCATTACAAAGCATATTCATATCTACTCATCATTTGACAAGTACAAAATCTACCAATGAAAAAAGCCATTAAGCATTTTTGAAGAAAAAAATAAAGATAACTTCACAGAAAAAAATATTCATTGAGAAACTGCCAAAGATATTGCATGTTTTTTATTAAAGCTTAAGGGATGCTCTAATGTATTTCAGTACTTTGAAAAAGTGATAGACAGAACATAGCAGAAGTCTTCAAGATGAAGATGTTTTGCTTCCTTGAGAATTATGCTTTCTGGTTCACCTCATATTTAGAGGAAAAGAGTTTCACTGCCAAAAGTATTCACCCAAAAATTGGGAAAATGCCCTAACAATAGTGGTATAGTTCAAAGCAGAGGTCAGGTTAGCCAGAGAAAGGCCATCCTAGCTCTAGCTACCAAAGTAAAGTTGCCTGAACAATGGCTCTGTCCTGTTGAGTACTTACACACAGTTTCTAGCAGCCAGGTCTTTGTGAATGACCTCCCGTCTGGCCAAATAACTCATTCCACAGGCAATCTGAATAGCCATATGCACAAGATCCTGCTGGGAAATTGCCTGCAAGAGCACAAAACAACAGTCACTGTTAAACTGCAAGGCCAGTTCTTGCCAGGTCAGTGTTTTTATAGTATTCCAGTGTCCCCTCCCTGTACCTTTAGTGGTTGATGCCTTCTAGTAGCTACAGGTGCTACTACCTGGTGAAAACTTATGAAGACTTTATTCTAAATTCTGACTTTTTTTTTTTTTTTTTTGGACCTGCTAGGAGCAAATGTTTCAAATTTGCAACTTCCTCAGTGCTACACAGCTTTTCCTTTAATTAGTGGTGAACACAGGCAAAAATGGTCAATTTCATCTTACAGTACCTTTTTGACTTTGTTTCCTAGCAAACCAATGCATTTTCAGGCACCAGAGCACAAACAGCTATCAAAATTCTTGCTGCTATTTACCACTGAAAAATCAGAATCAAAGGTTGTGACTCCAACTATTTTTCACACTTCACAGGCCTATATAAATTAAACCCTTGCATATATTTATACCTTGGGTTTCCTCTTCCATTTCTATAGCGTTTCAGAAACTTCAATATGCAGGTGGACACACTGAAGTTGCAAGACTGGGGTTAAAATAACCCAAATACTACATTAAAACAATAGTAAATTGGCTTCTTCCCCAACAGACTACTGAGAATAACAGCCACATATTATTTCAGAAAACTCAAGAATTCACCCTAGCTGCCCATAGAAAAGTTCCACCCTAAAATAAGCGCCTAGGACACCAAACAGCCCAGTGTGATACTTAAGTACAGTCAAACCTAGCTACTCGTTTGACATAACGCAGATTAGAAATACCATTCCTGTTTCAATTGCTGAAAAGGGATATTGATGCATTGGATAGGGACTTAAAACTCACACTGAGTGGCAGAACAAGCCAAATCAAAGTTGAAAGATTTCATTTTGTGCTTGGTTCAGTCTAAAGACAGAAGTCAAACCAAGGTGAAGGTGGAGGAAAGACAAGGTAGTCTTAACTAAAGGAATATTTTTACTACTTATAGACATCTGTCACTAAATGTTTTGCTTATTTTCAAAAATCTCAGTATGTTCTCATCTAAGAATGTTTTCTTCCTCACTTCTCATGAAATGTATGCAGTAAGTTCCACTGAAAGACAATAAAAGTTATGAATGCTGCATAGTATCCACAGCAGCAAAAAAAAAAAAGCCAAACAATAAATCAGCAGAGATTTATTTTTAGTTTCTAGTATCTAAAATTATTTTACCTAATAGCTAACTTATAGCAGCATTTTCCAAGTTTAACAGAAATGTCACATGCTTACTATCAAATAATTAAGAACTACAGTAAAGGGATAATTTATTATACCCAAAATAAAATCAGTATGTCTTACATTTCTCCATACACAATTATCCTGTGTACTCTAGCTTAAATGCACAATCATAAAAAATATAGAGAGAAAACAGTATAAGATATACTGATACACAAGCTACTATCAACACCAGAGTTTAACTGAGATTCATGCCCTCTGAAGTCTTGTTTATCATAAGTACAGCCAGGAATATTTTCCTTGTATAAATCAAGACAAATGCTTGCCAATTCTCTCACTGTCACAACAAAACAGGTGAATACCACAACTATTTCTGTTAAGACACACACACACAGATGACAAACCAAGTCTAACAGGCAAGAAGTCAACAGATTTCTGAGTGTACCTGAGGATTGTTGGCCTCTACCAGCTTGCACTGTCGTAAGAATAGTTTAAGGTTCCCCCAGTTCATGTATGGTAGCAGCACCATTGGTTTTTCTCCCTCTTCTATACAGACATGAGTGATAGGTAGCAGATTCCTGCAAGACAGAGAGAGAAATTCCTAATTTTATAGAAAATCTGATTCAAATCTTCTTGATTCCTAAATACAGTAAGTGAAAGTAATTCAACAAAATTCTGACTTATTGAAGCTTGCATTATGAATCAAAGAGCATGAGGTCTCCAAATAAAGGAAGGCCTAGCCACTTTTATTTGTTTTCAAATGAGATACTGGAGTACTTTCCTTTAGGAAGAACGCTCCAAATCTTTTCACTTGGTGCAAAAGGCCTGAAACAAATTCCTATGAATACAAATTCTTTCCATAAGAAGCAATACATCTTGACTTGGAAGCATATGATGCTAAATGCAACTAGAGATACAAAATACAGAGGTCATTACAGTGCTTTAGTAGTCAGAACATCATCTTTGATCTACATTGAGGACAGAAAGGCGTATTTTATTTTTTAATAAACTGAACATTCAATTGACCTCTAAATGCAGAAGTGTCTCAGGAGTTTTATGCCAGATAGTTTAGAATCAATCACAGAATCATTTAGACAGGAAAAAAACCTTTCAGATCATTGAGTTCAACCAGAAACCTAACGCTGTTAAGTTCACCACCAACCCACTGTGAAGGTCCCTTCCAACCCTCTTTACAGCTCAGATAACCCCCACTGTGTATTGCCAGCAGGCTGAGGGAGGTTCTCCTTCCACTCTACTCTGCCCTGGTAAACCCTCATCTGGAATACTACACACAGTTCTGGGCTCCAGTTAAAAGAAAAAGAACTATTGAGAGAGTCCAACAAAGAGCCACTGAGATGATTAGGGAACTGGAACTACCTTACCACAGAAAGGTTGAGACACCTGGGACTGTTTAGCCCCAAGAAAAGCAGCCTGTTGAGGGGAACTCATTCATGCCGATTAATAGCTAAAAGGCAGCTGTCAGAAGGATGGAGCCAGACAGGACAAGGGGCAATGGACACAAACAGGAATACAGGAGATCCCACGTAAACATAAGGAAAAAATTCTTGACCTTGAGGGTGGCAGAGCACTGGAGCAGGCTGCCAGAGAGGTTGTGAAGTCTCCTCTGGAGGCATTCCAAACCCACCTAGACATGTTCCTATGTGATTGACTCTGAGTGATCCTGCTCTGGCAGTGGGGTTGGTCTCAGCCTTAGAAGTAGCGTACAGAAGAAAAGCTTTGGGGACTTTTTAAAGAGTTTGACTTGTAAGAGAGAGGATAATAGCTGATTTTGAATGATGAGAAAGGGGCTGTTTAATTTTGTTTCAATTTTACATGTGTCTCCCCAAGAACCTGTTCCTTCTCTTCATACAACCCTGTACTTTAGACAAGGCCTTTAACTCTCAGAGCAACTTCTAAACACACTGCAGAACTAACAGTTCTGCTTGAACTGTTTTCATTTCCTTGTTACCATTAATGCAAAAAAGACCTGTCTAGTGACTTCACTCTAAGTTTCTTCTTACCTGCACCCTAGCCAGTAATTAATATATTTAAGGCCAGTTTCAGCCTTTAATCCAAGCTGCAAAACTATCACTAACTCAAGCTGTTTGGGGCATCAGTTTAAAAAATGCAAACCATGAGCCCTAAAACCACCCCATGAGTTAATGAACAAATCTCACCAGCAATGTTACAATGCCAAGCTCTTTAAGGCTTTAAAATAAAAAAATAAAAAAAAAAAAAAGAAAGAAAGAAAATTCAAATGTATGAAATGCTGTTGAATTCTGAGTTTTACTTCCCACTCAGGGAGTTGTAAGCACAAGTACTTTTAAGTTCACAGTTTTGCTTATAAACATAGCTTACCTGTGATGAAGTCCTCTGAGTTTACAGCTTTCAGTCAGCATCATTGTCACCTGTACCTCTGAGGCTTGATCTAGTAAAAAATAAAAATTAAGGAACCACAGATATAACTTGGAACCAAATTAACATACTAATTGAAATTTGATCCAGATTTGTGAGTCAGTTGAGGTCATTTGAGCACAAACAGAACTTGTTTGCCTGCTTTTTTAAAGCAGAATTTAAAAAAGACGAACCAGATGAGTATGGCAAGTTCTAGGGCATATTTCTGCTTAAACAAACGGGGTGAAGCCAAAAAAGGAAGTAAAACACACTCCAGGTGGTGACAGACTGTACTTTTGACACTTCCCGACAGCTTCTGGGCAGGCATGAACTGCCCGCACTAGGCAGTGCCAGTCACATCCTGCACACGAGGCTGGTGCTGCTAGAAGGGCAGCATGTTGTGTGCCTCCCAAAAGCATAGAAGTGCTCAAAGAACATGTTTGCTGCTGAATTACCAATATAGGCTTCTGCAGATTACTACTTACAGATGGAAACAATTTAATATTAATTTATTTACTGCTGTCTTACTCTTGGTAATCTTAGAAATGTTTGCAAAAAGAAAAAACAAAAACCAAACAAAAATCCCAAACAGAACAAAATCCCCAAAATTTACCTGCTGCCAGCTACAATTCAAGCATCTGTGATAACTTCAGTAACCCACAGCAATCAGAATATCTGCCATGCAGAAGAGTGCCTGTAACCTCCCTCCCCACAAATATTTCTGCATTTGTTTGTTTTTTTAACTCTCCGGGGGCAAGAAGCAACAGGGAAGAGGCTCAACATAATGCAGATCAGAGCTCTCATAATCACCACCCTCCTCACAGGAGGGTGTATGTCTGTCCCCTCTTTGTACTAAGAACTAGTACTGGTGTGCCTAAGCAGCAAGCTAGCACAGAAAAGAGCCCAGTAAAAAGCCACTCAGTTTTCCTGGCTGCATTAGGATGAATTTTACATACTACAGATGAGTTAAATCAACATTTCACTGCCCTTGGAGGAAAAACAGGGGGAGAACACTTCTGTTCTTTTTGTTTCTTTGTGGTCTTACTTTCCTCCACATGCCAGCTCTGATATCTTCTCCCAACTGAACTTTAACTCTGCTAAAGACAACGTAACTTTTGACAAAGAGTGGTAAAAGTGGTCAGGGTAGGCAGAAAAGGCAAGTACAAAGCCCACAGGGAATGTGTCCTTCCCCCTTATGTCAGTGGCAAGCTAAATGGATAGGCTCTAACCATAAAACACTGAGATTTAGCTTTCCAGATCTGCTAGAAGTGGAGACAGCTTCAGGCACAACACAGCTCCTGCCTAAGAAGGGTTCATCAAAAGAGAAACTGCACCAACTCAAGAATCTGTGAGCCACAAGATGCTGGCTGGATTGAGAAAGTTCTCTGAAGTCAAGGAAAGAACACTATCCTAAGGCAAATTGCTTCAAAGGCTGCTTTATCACCTTGGCCTTAAAAAAGGAGGTCAGGAAATAGAGGTTATCAGTGCAGATACAGCACCCAGCAAGAGCCACTGAACCCTTACTATGCTTTGAAACCCCTAAGGCACATCACTGCCTAGACCCTGTACAGGCTGGAAGGACTAAGACCACCAAAACACAGCACTCTAGAGAAGTCCAAACACAGGTACCTTGCACTCCAATACACAGATGGTATGAGAAAGAGAAGGCCCCAGGTACTGTACAGAAAGTGAGACTTCACCCTCTACAACTCTCTGAAGGGAGGATGGAGCCATTTGTGTGTTGGTTTCCTCTCCCAATAGGATTGGATGAGAGGAAACAGCCTCCAGCATATTTTAAGTTAGAGGAACTGCCAGCAGGCTGCTAGCACACAGCTTCAGCTATAAACACATTAAATATATTACTAGAACTCAAAAGACCACACCTCTTCAACGCAGCATATGACGAAGGGAGGAAAGAGATTACTAGGTGTGAGTTTAAGATGATTAACTCGCTTACACACCCTTTGGCCCTGTGCTTGCCTAACTGGTTTGCTCCTAATTATACATATGAGCCACCATGCAATAATTTGAAGCTCTAAATCAAAAGTATTCAACACAGGTTTTCACATCTCTGGAACGAGTTCATCTGGTTCAGACAACACTCTTGTGCTGATGCCTTTCCCTTTCCACCAGGCAGGGTGTTTTTGCACAGGTCACTTATGTTTCATTGTTTTCTTTCAGCTCAGAAACACCATGCTGTAGTCAATGAGCACCCAAAATGACAATTGACTCCCCTTCAAGTATATACGGAAATCTCAAGCTTATCTTGTGAAACAGTCCCAGCATCCGCATTGTGTTTTCTTATCAATATTATTTCCTTGTTTTCTGTACGGAAAAATAGCCAAAAACTTACACAACACCAACAAATTCAACACACTCAGAACAAACAATAGGCAGTACAAGGCTAATCTTCCTCTAGCTTAAACTGATGCCAATTTAGAACCACCACACAATCTGATCCTTGTGGTTTTGTACTAGACATAATTCAAAACAGAATATAAATCAACATTTCTCTGGGTGATTCTAGTCTAAAGGGAGTGAAAAAGCTAAAATAATGCTGCTGCAACAGTCCCCATTGCAATTAGACTTCCTTTTAAGGCGATTTTATTTAGTTACATAACAGATAGTGCATTTAAACAAACTGTCACATTTAGTAGATTACAATCACTTCCAAGCACCCAGCAGACAAGTTTGTGTATAATAAGAAGGCAATTTTGGTAATAATACATTTTGTTGTAGAGAACTTAGTGAATCTGATCATCTGGCACCGAAAACCCTTAAAAGCAACCCAGAAAATTCACAGCATTTCTGGCTTTGATGTGAGAAGCAGGCAGTGCCAGAGCAAAGCCAACAACAGCTGTGACCCAGCAATTTCAGCTTGGTGAAATGTTTTCCCAAGGACACATTAAGGCGACTCCTACAAGCTTTCTTTTCCTTCCTGGACCAAAGTGTAATCCTGCACAGAAACCACATATCAAATCTCTAGGCATTACATGTAAGCACACACACATGGGCATTTTATTTGCAGAACTGTTTTGTGCAGCCACACAAAACGAGACCTGGGAAATTACTTTGTCAAACACACAAGAATGCCCACAGGCTTTTGTGGCTCATTTCTTCTGTACCAGATCCATGAAGTCATTCGATATGAACACTGTCACACATGCAGCTGAAGAGAAGGGGATGGTGGGAAAGCCTCCCACAGAGTGAGAAACCTCTTAAATTAGAATCTCAACTTCATAGCCACAACGGAGGAGGCTGTCACCTCCCACATTAAAACTTGTGCATCAGGAAACAGCCCTGAGATTAAGTTGAACACGCTGGGGCAAGGCAACAAGGGCTTGTTGCACAACTTCAAAACCCTAAAAAGGCTAAACTTCCCTTTGACACTGTATTTGTGATTAAGAATACATCCCTGCTGAACAACTCATGAATTGCAGCCATCAGGCAGTATCATGAGGTATAGTCAGGTTCTGCACATCACTAAAGAGCATTATCTATTTTCACAAGGCTATCACCTACCAACAGCTGAGCAACTGAACAGCACAGACTTCAGCACACATGAGTTAGGAAAAAGATTTATTACTCAGGAGTAACTCTAGATGTTCGGTTAGGACCAAAGGAGTCCAACTTTCAAAAGGTGCTTAAAAACTAGACTATTCATGTATGGTATACATTTGGCTTTTCAGTACCTGAAAAGGGCCTACAAGGAGGCTGGAAAGTGACTGTTTCCAAAGGTCTGTAGTGACAGGACGAGGAAAAGAGAAGATTTAGGTTGGACATTAGGAAGAAGTTCTTTACCATGATGGTGGTTGAACACCAGAACAGGCTGTCCAGGGAGGTAGTTGAGGCCCCATCCTTGGAGATTTTCAAGGTCAGGCTTGACAGGGCTCTGGACAACTGGAGGATGTCCCTGCTCACTGCACAGGGGTTAGACTAGATGACCTCTGGAGGTCCATTCCAACCCAAATGATTCTAAATTCTATTTGAGATAGACATATAAGCATTCCGGAACTAGGAAGATGCTTTAAAAGCACTGCTTTTAACCTTTCTGTGCCAAAAGACCAGTTGTGAAAGCATACCCCAAGGGACTGAGCAAGAATGAGATAGGATTTCAAGAAGCTTTGATATGCCTACAAGTTTATCTCACAGTATTAGGTTATTTGTATGTAGTAAGGCACAACAGGGCTTTCAGAACTGCTATTTTTATATAATCTCCATACCATTCTGGCATCTGATACATGTCGAGGCCCTTCCTGGTTTATGAGGAGAAAGGACACCTACTTAATTTTTAACAACTTCTCAAAGTTCAGCTATAAAACCCTCATCAGTCACATGAGTCATGGCTAACACTCACATGAAGAAACACCTTCAGGCTGTTCAGACACCAACGCTGCAGCTATTTGCTTGCTCTGAGACAACTGCAGAGCATCCTACTCTACACTCACCAGACAGTAGCATATGGGAAGAGAGTCACTCCACACCTCAAATTACTAGAGGAGAAAAGCAGTATTACCTGGGTATCATTAGTTGGATGGCTTTCAAGAATAACATTCTAAGTCAGACATCCTAGAACAGCAAAGCACAGTATTACAACTTAAAAGATTTTAGATTATCAGCATGGTCACTGAAATCTGTTTCTTCAGGCAGAAGACAAAGCAAAGTCTTAAAAGAAATGTAACCGAAGGTTTCAAAATTGAAAGAAGTCATTCCAGAGCCCTTTCATGGCCTACTCTGGGCTAGAACAGACAATATCTTTCAGCATGCCTATCAGAAGCAGCTCCACAAACACTAAATGCAGGAAGTCTAGGGCTTCTGATAAATATTGCTGACAGAAAACACATAGGAAAAATAAGATTAAAACAAAACCAATCAAACAAAAAGTTTTACATAAAGCTTTTCTCACCTTTGGACCATTTGTAGTATCTTGTTCCGAAGTAAACTCCCTTCTCTCTCCTCCTGCAACCTAACATTCCCCAACGACAGAACACTTACACAACTCATTTTCCATATGGCTACCTGTTTTCACAAAGCTTGTATTATCCTTAGCATCTTTCAAACTTGTGGCCTTTACCAAATATACTGTGACCAAGGCTACAAACTCATGTTATTTGAGGGTGAAAAGCATACAGGCAGGCACAATGGTCACAGACTGTGTCCATAGGAATTGAGAGTGTAGTATTAGAACTGCCTTAAGTGTTCAGTCTCAGGTAAGAAATGCTCCCAATATCAACACAGCCTTTTTAATTACAGCTGCTCTGGCAGAAAAATTAATTACATCAAACTTCTCCTAGGGCAGAATTCAATCCAGTTCAAAGAGAACACATGCCTGAATACAGCTTAACCCCTCTACACAAGTCTGGATTTTAAAAAAAAAAAACTTCTTCCTATGATCCAGTCTAAACCTGGCCTCAGCTTAAAACCATTCCCTCTTGTCCTGTCCCTAGACACTCTTAGGCAAAGTCCCTCTCCAGCCTTCCTGTAGGCTCCCTTCAGGTATTGGAAGACAGCTATAAGGTCCTCTCGGAGTCTTCTCTAGGCTGAACAACCTCAGTTCCCTCAGCCTATCTTCATAGCAGAGGTGTTGTAGACCCTGGACCATCTTTGTGGCCCTCCTCCGGACTCACATTGAAATGCTTGTTTTCACAGCACAATCACACAAGTTTATGTTCAAAACAATAGTTTCTATTAGTCTATACTAATTTTAGTATATTTTGGAAGTGATTCAACAAGACACGGCTAAAAGGGGGACTGCTGTCCTCCTACTTCTACATTACAGATGTACACATACTTTTAAACCACAGAAAGAGGCAGATAAAAGTATGATTTGGGGATCCTGCTGTTTCCCTACATAATACTGGAATCCAAGTAGCAGCAGCAAAGAGCAGCAAGGGAAATGCTCTCTGCTTAGTAATCTATGTAACTTCAAATGAAGCTAAAAGTGTAAGTATATGTGAAGTGAAACTGGGAAACAGACACAAAACTGATTGAATGCTTTAAATTCAATCAACTGCTAAAGGGAAGCAGCTAACAAAATGGAAATACAAGTAGTGATTTTAGCAGTATGTGAATGAAAGCATACAGAATGAGGGGCAACAGTTTGAAATTAGAGAGAGTAGGTTTAGGTGGAACAAGGAACAAGTTCTTTACCATGAGGGTAGAGGAATACTAGAACAGGTTGCCAGGGAGGAGGTTGAGGCCCCATCCTTGGAGATGTTCAAGGTCAAGCTCAACAAGTCTCTGAGTAACCTGATCTAGTGGAGGATGATGTCCCTGCTGACTGCAGGAGGGTTGGACTAGATGACCTTTAGAGGTCACTATCAATCCAAACCATTTATTACTAAAATCATGAAGTCCTGAAGAGTTGAAGTTTTCACTTAAATCATGACCTTGTTTTCTAAAAGTTTCATGGGTGGTTTCTTCTCAAAAAACTCCTTCCTTGTACGTAAGAAAAATGTTAAGTGGTTAGAACATGAAAATAGAAGCAGTTAGGTTATCTTCAACAGCACAAGTGGTTGTTTTTAACAAAAATGTACCTTGGCCAGAACGTACTCAATGAGTCAGGGCTCTGCATAACTCAAACTCACTGTGTATGTTCCTGGAATAATACAATTCCATTTGTTCTGCAAAGATCTTTGTCCTTCACAGGAAAAGCACCATTAAACAATATGGTCTTTAAATCATAGGTGAAAACTACGTGTTTTCTTCCTCTTCTGACGTAAGGTGATCTAGAAGATTCACAAAAAAGTCTCTGAAATACCATATAAAGGCAGAAAAGATCTGTCAATCACTGGCAAAGAGATGCAAAGCCAGCTTTGGGGAACATTTCCAAGTTGAGAGCAATTGGAAACTTCATAAAGCAAGAAACAAATGCCAGCTTAATCTGTCATCTTTCTAACAAAGAACTTATTCAGGTCACGTGGATCCATGGATTCCAATATTCCAAATACAGTATAGATAACATTCTTGTTCTTACTGGTAATGAGACATCCTTAATCTTCATAAATGTCCATTTAAAGAACAAAGGTGAATTATCCATAAAAAAAGTCTCATGTGAAAGAAGATAAAAAACTCACAACAATGACTAGCAAATAAACACACAGTGAAACTGTAAACTGCAAAGACAAGAGAACAACTGGATGTCCCACACTAAGGATCTACAGAAAGTATGAACAAGTGACACCTTTTGCCCAGGGCATGTGACCTTTGTATTCCCAAAGTCATTGGAGCTTTCAGGTAACTGCCTCTAATCTTGTTTTAAGCTCTTCTCTTCAGAGCATTGTCTCTAATGAAAAACTCAGTTGGATACACACACACACACACACACACTCATACATCATTAAAAAAAAAAAAAGTTATAAATTACATTAATGAATTTCACAAACATGCAGCTTTGCCACTACCTAGGGCATGTTACAACTTTTCTCTGAACAGCACTACAGTTAGGTGAAAGAGACTCTTCTAAAGAATCTGGAGTGAGTGAACTTATGGCACTCACAGATGAATTCTGCCTTCAGACTCCACCTTTGTAACAGATGTGGCATTAAGATTTCAAGAGAATTGTCTCCAGCTTCTCAGTCACATCAATTCACAAGCTATGGAACAAGTGATCAATGAAGCAGCTGAAAAGTAATTTCAATGACTTGATGAATGGTTCATGTGAAAGACACCAGACAATACTCTGTGGTGCAGGAGAAACTAGTTAAATAATGCTAAACATGAGAACTTCAATTTATTTGCCTCCTGCACTGATGTTGCTTTATTAGGATCCAGCTTGCCCTTTGAGAGAGCCTGACCTAATAGGTCAATCCCAGCTTGAGAAAACAGACTACAACACATTCCTGGAAACTAGTCTCCCACACTCTCTCAACAGCCTCTTCACTTGACATGTTTCTCAGGACAGAGGAAGGCAGGTTCAGACTTCCTCAGTTACTGTGTATTACCTCCAACAGCAGATCACCTCAGAAGACAGAACATGCACAGAGTTTAGAAAAATCAAGGCTTCTTGATTTCAGTTAGCACTCTTCTGGTTTATAGCAATGCTCAATATCTTATCAAAGGGCTAGAAAACATCAGGGAAGGAAAGCAAGAAAGGCTGAGGTTTGATCCTTTGGGCTCATCCCCCAGGAGAGATAAGGTGAGGAAAAAAAAGCCAAACTGACAAGGCTGCAAGCACACTTCTCAGAGTAGGAAATGCTGACAGGTCTAACTACTGTCTGAGGAGTGTGTCAGCCACAACATTCATCTTCTCTAGGCTATGAAATGAGAAAACCGATGGCATGTTCTCTGTCCACATTATTAGAAATAACCCATCTTGAAAGTTGATAGACCTCATAATAGACTTAAATGCAGGAAGAACACAAGAAAGAAGAGATCTATTATAATAGGCATCTGTTGTTGTGTCTATGGCAGGACCTTTCCCTTACAGATTTTACTGAGGAGCTGTGTTCAGAAACTATTACTAGAATGGCACAATAACCCTTCTCTGACACCTTTCCTAATACAGCAGAGATCTTCTAAAAGCCAACATACATGAGATGCCCATGGCACACTGTCCAGAGAAGGGCTGTGAAAATGACCCAAAGGCTGGAGCACCTATAGTATGGAGAGAGGATGAGAGTTGAGCTTGTTCGACCTGGAGAAGAAAGTGCTCCCAAAAGACTCTGCATATTGAAAGACCACAACAAAGGGAACTTGTAAGACCAAAAGAGACTTACCATGGCCTGTAGTGACATGAGAAGGGGCAACAGTTTTAAAATGAGAGGATAGATTTAGATTGGACGTGAGGAAGTTTGGGGGTTTTGTTTGGTTGGGTTTGGTCTGTGAGGTTTTATTGCAGTGAGGGTGGTGAGGCACTGGAACAGATTGTACAGAGCAGCTGTGGATGCTCCACTTTGACATGCTCAAGGCCAGGTTAGATGGGACTTCGAGGAACCTGATTCAGTGAGAGATGTCCCTGTCCACTGCAAGGGGGTTGGACTAATGGGTCTTTAAAGGTCCCTTCCAACCCAAATTCTGCAATTCTCACATGAAATTCTGATTTGTGTACAAGTCTACTGACTATATTTACCATGTCCAGGTGTTCTCCTTTCAAAGGGTTTCTTCTATTGGCAATTCCAGATTTAAAGCCAGAGCAACTATCCTAATGTCAAAACAGACAATGCAATATCCTAAGTTTTCAAGCTCTGGTCAGAAGAAAAAAAAGTGGTTTTCCTCTCAAGAAGATAATTCTTCCTCACAGTACCTGCTAAGAGAGTTTCAGTTCACATTTTCCCAAAGATCTGAAACACCTCACCCCCTTATGTTCTGTCATTCAGGATACCACTAGACTTTCTTTATTTTAGCAATTTCAGAATGCACCAGTGGAAAAACCCGAGACAGTTCTGGAGCAGATTGCAGGGGTTGTTTTTTTGGTTGGTTTTTTGTTTGGTTTTTTTTTTTTTTTTTTTTTTTTTTTTTTGTTGGGATAACTTAGCTACACAAAATATTTTTGCCTTGTTTCTTTTACATAACCCTCACACTCCTTTATTGCCTTCAGCAACAAAGATAATAGAATGGTTCAGGTTGGAAGGGACCTCTAAACGTCATTCAGTCCAACCCTCTCGGCAGCAAGCAGGGACATCCTCAACGAGATCAGGCTGCCCAGAGCCCTGTCAAGCCTCACCTGAACATCTCCAGGGATGGGGCCTCAATCACCTCCCTGGGCAACCTGTTCACACACAGGTTGTGGAACACAACCTGGTGTGTTCCACCACCCTCATGGTACGGAAGTTGTTGCTAACATCTAATCTANGCTAACATCTAATCTAAATCTACTCTTCCCTAGTTTGAAACCACTGTCCTTCATCCTGGCGCTACAGGCCTTCATAAACAGTCCCTCTGAAGCCTTCTTTGGTCCCCTTTCAGATACTGGAAGGTTGCTATTAGGTTTCCCTGGAGCTTTTCCTTCTCCATACTGAACAATCCCAGCTCCCTCAGCCTGTCCTTGTAGGAGGTGTTCCAAATCCATGATCATTTTCATGGTCCTCCTTTGGATCTGCTCTATCAGGTCCATGTCCTTTCTACATGGAGGGCTCCAGAACTGGATGCAGTACTCCAGGTCCTACCAGAGCTGTGTGGCAGAATCACTTATCTGGATCTGCTGGTCATGCTTCTTTTGATGCAGCCCAGGATGTAATTTGCCTTCTGGGCTCCAAGCACACACTGTCTGCTACTCCTCCATCAGCAATTTAATAGTTCTCATACTCATCTTGCTTCTGTGGTCCTGCCCTACTCTTGTGTTTGTGCCAAAATAACAGTGCATGTGTGTGGCCATGGAATGAACAAGATCAAGCAAAAAGTCTGCTTAAGAGCATTTTCACAGTTTTGGGTTTTTGGGTTTTTTTAACCCAAGCAGATCAAATTCCCAACTTATTACATGACCCAGCTGCACACACAGCTATGAGAGCCAGGGTACGAAGATGAAGCTCTGTAAATGAAGTGCTGTAAGGACAAGTGGGGATGTTTATAGCTATTTTCCTAGCAACATTCTGCTGGCCAAACCACTATTACTTCACAGGCTAGTATCAGCAAAATCTATTATAAACATCATCCATACAGATCCTTTTTAAAGCTGAGAAGCTCTCCACAGACAATAATTATGTGAATATCATTACTTCCTTAGGGCTATACTCCAGTTCATCAGAGCTAGCAAATATTTCCCTGCAAAGGGAAGGGCTAGAGAAATCAGGATGTGCCCCATGTCAAAGGCACAAGCCACTGCAAGGGAGAAATGCAGCTCTAAGAGTGGACTGGAAGCCTCATTTTGGTAAATCTTAGATAAGTGGTGATGGGAGGCTGCTAAAATAAGATCTAATACATGTTGTCTTGTCAGTGCTATAAAAAGCACATTGAAAAGTGTTGTGCAGCTGTGAAACTGCCCTCTCTCAACAATTTTGGGGCTCACAAGAGCTGTAACATTTGTCGATTCTGAACCAGGGCAGAGAACCACCAAGCAATGCAGCGAAGAGGACCATAAAAATAATATTGGTGCATGACAGACTACCAAACTGCTGATGACTGCCTCAAACACAGAGGAGTAGCAGGCTCACAAAGATATGCCGTAAGTCTTTCAGAAATAAAAGCAAAATGACAGTCAATTTTGGCAGAGAGGAGCAGCAGAAGACGACAAATCTCAGGAGAATTCACAAAAAACACTAGAATGAAAAATACTTTTGTTGCTTTTAAAAAACCCAGAATATTCCTTTGCTTTTCTCTAAAAGCCACTGCATGACAAGACTTGCCTTTAATGGTTTTCTTATACGCTTTTGTTAAGGTTATGACAACTTCAACAGGCACAGCTCCAGCTGTCACCATCATGCTAAATCCTAGCTACCAATAACTTCCAAAGGGCCAACATATCTCTTTTGAGAAGTCCTCTCTGCCTCAACAGGGAGGAAAAGTGCTACAGAATGAAAGTGTACCACCTCGGAGGCACTCCTAAGAAAATACTGGAAGTATCTTGTGACTACAAGATTAAGAGGGACTGCTGTCCCTCTGAACCTAGGAATGCCCATGGGTACATTTGAGGGAAAAGAACAGCAAAAGTGAGAGCAGCATTTTTTTGTTGTTCAGCCCTCTGAGTCTCATCAGTTGAAACAAAAAGTTGTTGCAGGGCACAGTTAAGGCTCTGTTGGCTGACTCAGTGCTTAGATACACTGATGATTACCCTCCTGTTGCCCACAAATCAATTAGTACCATCCTACCTTACAGTCCAGCCACACCAGGACGTTTAGGAGGTAAGGATTTTTTTAGAGGAAAGGAGGTTAATTTCACATTGCTTATGTTGATCCCTCACAGCTGGTACTCTCACAAAGACAAGCACAGAGGAAAAGCTATATGTAAAATGATGTTCATATACACTTACCTTGGTCTACCTATCACAATTTAAATGGCTTCAACAATATGCTTCTCGATATTTTATTAATATCTATAAATATCTGAGGGGTTGGTGTCAAGATGAAGTGCCAGTCTCTTTTTTGTGGTGACCAGCAATAGGACAACGAACAACTGGTATAAGCTGGAACACAGGAAGTTCCACCCAAACACAAGGTGAATATTCTTTATTGTCAGAGTTCTGGAGCAGGCTGCCCAGAGAGGCTGTGGAGTCTCCTTCTCTGGAGACTTTCAAAACTCACCTGTGTGAGCTGCCCTAAGTGGTCCTCAATGATCTCTAGAGGTCCCTTCCAGCCCCTACCATTCTGTGATTCTGTGAATTCTCATGCTTTCAAGGCAAATTTTAAGGACGGCAGAAACCATGCTCTGTCTTTTGTACAGTCATTCATGTTTATAAAAGATACATAAAATGCATTGCAATTGCCTTTCCCAGCAATTTTTAGAGGAAAAGGCTGTGGATGGAATGAA